>VZTU01008529.1:0-157424 GCA_013400835.1 Zapornia atra | reverse complement strand
AGAACCGGCCCCCTTTCGCCTCCCCCGCCCGCGCCCCCTGCGCGCACACCCGCGGGCACACTCGCACGCAGTTGCTAGTGCACACACAAACACACACTCACACGCGTTTCCACTCTCCCCCACTCCCCCAGCCGGGCCGTGTAGCTGGGAGAAGCCCCGGGAGCCAGGGCTGCACTAGCCGGACACCACTACATCTGTGGCTCTCTCGACCCCACACCGGCTCCCTAGGCCGGACACCCCCAACACCTGCAGGGCTCTGGGGCGCCGGGGCTGTCCTTAGGGACCCACAAAATGAGGGGTCAGGAGCTCCATGTCGGCCAGGAGGCACCCGTCTGCTCACATATGCAGTAGGGTGAGGGAGAGAAGCAGCACCAGGAGGGAAGTTTGGGGTCCCCCCCCCCATCCCTTGGGAACATCTCCCCAGTGTGTCCTCCTGGATCTCTTAAGGCTGGGGTTGCTTCCTGCCAGATCTTAACCTCCCACCCTCCTTACAGCCCCCAAAAGGTCTCCCTTGACCTCTGGCTTCACTATGCACCCACCAAATCTCACTCAGCAGGATGGCAGTGCCCACATCTCAGGTTTGCTGCTCTACCAGGACTTGCTTGGGTTTTTACTGTTGCTTTCCAGGGCTTTTTTTAGGTCACCGTTCCCTTTGCAGAGCCCAGGAAGGCTGTCCCCCAGCCATGACCAGACCCAGCTTTGCCCATGCCAAGGAGACTGCAGCCCCACAGCTCTCCCCGCACCGTGGTACTCCTGGGAGCATCGCCTTTTCCAGCCCGTGCGAGGCAAGGAACTCTATTTTCCTCCGAGGTGCGGCTGTGATCTTCCGAGACACGCTGGCTTTGCCTTCGCCCCCGGCAGGAAAGGAGTAGCAGCGCTGCTGATGCCGCAGGAGGGTTTCCCAGGGACCACAGAAGCTGCCTGCCCCCAGAAAAGCTCCATCCCCCCTGACTTTAACGCTCTTCCCAGAGAAATCCCCAGACTGTTCCCCATCTCTGGTTTGGGTGGGGGGGAGGGCAGGGGGTTTTTCCCTCCTCCACAGTAGCTGACATAAAGCTGCACAACCACAGGAAAAAAAGTGTTCCTTTTTTTGTTTGTTTGTTTTTTTTGTACAGTCACAGAGCAAGAAAAAGGGGCAGATTTTGTTCTGGGTGAAAAACGGTGCCCCGGGAAGGGTGCATTTCAAGCCCAACGGGCTGATGTACTCAGCAAGTCCAAACAGTCCTCTCCAACTAGAGCACTGCAGCTCTCCATCTCCTGGCTGAGCGAGCCACATCTTTTAATAGGACATGTCCCACCCACTTCGAACACTATGGCATAGCTCAGAAAACATTAGGGCTCCATCATAACCCCTGAGTTAGGTCCCGAGGCTCTGGAAGTGGTGGAAAGGAAACTCTCAACTTGTATCCACGTTGAAAGGAGAATGTGGGTCCTGAATAAGAACGTGTGCTTCCCATGCAGATCCCTGACCTCATTCATGCTACCTAGCCTTATGTTTCAGGTAAACTGCTTCAACAGAGCAGTTCCCCGTGTATGTTTGTTGGCCAGTGTTGCCATAACTCTGTAAGTTTGGAGCATCTCTCCTTTGTTGGGTATTTAGTTTCCCTTGTGCAAGGGAAAATTTTGCAGAAGCAAGATAAGGGATCCCAGAAAGATGTCACATGTGGAAGATGTAGTAGCTGTTGCAGCACCAGCTGACGGGCACATCTACTGCCATGAGGGACAGGGAAGGGAGGGCTTGCTTCTCCATTAAATGGAATTAATTTATTTTTGATGTTTTGGGGCTTCCCAGGAGTAATACCTATAGTTCCAGGCTTAGTTTCTAGTTAGTAGCTCAGTGACCTCATTAAATAGGTCCATCCCAATTTCAAGACGATGTCCCTGAAGCCCTGCCTGGGGATCCCTGGTGGCTGCCAACCTGTCAGCCTCTCTGCCCCAGAGTAGGTGCACAGGGGGAGTACTTGCTGCTTCACAGCTGTAACAGAAGTGATGGCACAGATACCACAAGCTCTTGGCTCAGGGAGAATGCAAATCTTTTCCCAGTACCTGAAGTGTGGTGGATAACAGAGGAACAAGGCTACTGCAGCCTGATTGTTCAATAAGCACTTTCCTACTGGAAATATATAGACCTTGTCCTGGAGAAGATGGTTCAAGCAGTGGCAACAAATAACTAAATAGAGGTCTTCTCAGGAAAACATGCGTTCAAATCCTTCTATGCTTCACTATGCACAACAAAGGGCATCCATGGATGCTCAGCATGCTGGCACCACCGAGCTTCCTCAGATGTCCTCCATGCACTGACAAAGGGCACTTGTGCTTGGGCCATCCCTAATGCCACCTCAATTTTGCCTATTCAGAAGCCACACCAACACAAGGGCTCTTTACGTTTTTTCCTATGAGATAAACAGAATTATTAGCCCTGTTTAATAAATTTCAGATTTGACATAGGAGATATAGGACCCAGGGATTTGGGATTAGAAAGTGCAAATTGCCTGGATTTATTCCAAACAGTGGTTTTTTTCACCCCAAAAGAACTCATGTAGGGAGCTATTTTCCCAGCTGTTCAAAAAGTTCATGACTTAAAAGTACATCTCATGTAAGTTTATCTTTTTGTTACCTTTGATGTCCTTAAAAAAATCACTGCACACCCTTCATAAACTCATTGGAAGCAAATATTAATCTCCAGATTTCATACTTAGACAAAAAAATCAAGTGTCAAACAGTTTGCACTGGGAAAGTGGATTTAGCAGCCCAGCAGGTGTTGCCTTAGCTAATTTTTCAGGTAAATTCAAGAGATTGCAATTCCCAATTAGATACCCACAATAAGTGACTACAAAATCTAGGGTAACATTTAAAAGGTCTCTGTGTGATTTGCATACTTAAGGATTTGTTTGTTTGTTTGCTTTTCCAAAAGGGCTTTTTAAATGAGAATTAGGTTCTGAATCAATACCTCAGGTTTTTCACCCCTGCTGTCAACTCAGGAATTTGAAGCTCTTGACAGGCAGTTTTTGGAAGCACAGAGCTGGTGAATTTGACTTCAGTGTATTTTATTGCCCGAGCATCTTGAGTTGCAAAGCAATCAATTATAAGTCATATTGGATTTGGTAAGTCTTATGAGGTTTCATAATTAATATTGTGAATGGTAGTATAGGTACCAGGTTTTGCTCTAGATGTTTTCTTAAGATCCTCTACATTTTTAACAATGTATACAAACTTTAATCTAATTACAGAACTCAGGGGAAATTTACATGTTCTTTTGTTATGGTGGCAGATCTCAGGACCACATTGCAGCAGGCACTGTACAAAACCAAAGATCCCCCCAATCCCCATGGCAGAGAGTTGTGAAATTTGATTAATGACTTTGGAGCAGAGGTACGAAGGTCCCCTGAGTTATGTGGGACTTGAGAAATGCTGGTTTGAGCAAGGAAAGGAATTTCTTCCGTGCACTGATAATTACAAGCAAGGTTTGGTAACTCATCCTCACACTAAGCATTGCGTTCCTAGGCAGATACCACTGGACAACTGGCTGGAAGACTCATTTGCTACATAAGCATTAACAAGAGACACAGATTCAGGCTCCACATCAGGTGACTATGTGGATTTGACAGTCAAGATGCTCTCAGCTACTGAAATATATCTCAAGCAGCATGGAGTATTTGAGCAAGAGCTATATTTTGCAAGCTTCTCTGCAAGCTGTCTGCAAATGCTGGGTAGCATGTTGCATGTATGCCATGGAAGGTATATCACACATCTGCTTTTGGCTGTGCCATTCCCCCAGGCTCTGTCATGCTGTTCTTACTTTATGGCAGAGCCCAGCACAATGCAACCCAAAAAGCAGGTGTGTGACAAGCCTCTCACTTCACTGACGTACATACCACAAGCTATCAAGTACCGCAGTTTTCTCTCACAGTTTAGGTAGCTAATTACTTCCTCTGTGGTTGCCTCGTGTGACACTGTGGATTGGCAAATCAAACTACCTGTCTGATATCTTAATTTCACGAGCAACACAACCTCATTCCCAGTAAAAACTTCTGAGCTTTTTTTTGGGTTGTTTTTTTTTCTCTGTTTTTCACTCCAGGAATGACTGTTTGTGGTGGAATTGTGGTCTGAAGAAAATTCCTTTCATAGCTAATCTCATAAAACAACTGATTCTGCTTCAGCTTCCAAAGTCACTACTTTGTTTGCTTATCTGTGGAACCAGATCTCCCAAAGTTTCATCCATACTTATATGCTATACTAGTGAGCGATTTTTCAAGTCTTGACCTTATATTAGCAAGACTGTAGATACCTGTAACTACCCACAGCACCCGTTTAAACAGCATTTCACCATGTAACAACCATCACTCTAGAAATATGCTGAATCACCTGGGAGGCCATACGATGTCCTGCTCCCAATGCCTTTCCAGGTGCACGCATTCCTGTTTCTTTAATAAATTTATGGCAAATTAACTTTGTTTTGCTCACTGTTCTTTTGAACAGTGCAGCCCTTTTTAATGTCTGAAGAGGACATTCTTGAACTAAAGAACCATTTCAAGTATTTATACTAAAGGTGGGGCCAAATTCTGTCTCTTTATTCTTGCTGGATACCGTGTGCATTATCCTGATGTACCCTGCTGTGAATAACATCCTATCGTAATTTGTACAAGATGCTGCTGCTGGAGCTGGAGACTCCTATGCCTAGGGAATACAGGTAAAAGATTCAAAGGTACTTAAATCTCACTTTCAGTGGTCAGGGGCATCATATTCTTGAGTGGCAATGGGGGTTAGGCATTTCTAAACTCTGTGTCCTCCAGCTACAGCCAAATAATGCATCCAAAGTGCTTTTTCTTTCATGTGAATTATCTGTAAACAGATCACATATTTCTTATTTATTTATCTATCCTCTCTTCGCATTTGTTTGGTGAATATTTTCTCTGAACTGCTCCTGAGCTGTAGCTCATTCATGCACAATTCATCATGAACATTTGTAGCTCAGTATTCAAACTATTTTCATTATTCCTGTTGCATGATACGATATCAAAACCTTTCCCATCTACAAATATTCGGCAACACTTTAAAAAGAAGAAGGAAAAGCTTGATCATTTTAGTCTCGGTATCCATTCGCCTGAAAAAAATCACTGCAGAAATACAAAAGGTGAGACCTCCTGTCAATTTATATTTGGCGGGAGCTGAAGCAAGCTTTCCCCCGGCTGTTAACGCGGGCGCCCCGGTCGCGACAGGCGGCGGAGCGATGGCGATGCCTCCCAGCAGAGGGAGATGTGACACACCGGCTCGGCCCCTGCTTCGCAGCTCTCCCTCCCGCCAGTAGACGAGTCATGAATGTTTTAGGAACACGTCAGAGTCCCACGGCTTCTCATTATCGAAGCATTATACCTGGGAACAAGCCTCTCTTAGGTCCGGCTCCGTTAACTACACCGTCCTACAACAGGTTTCCTCGGGCTCCAGCTTAAGCTGAGCTAAAGACTGCAAACAACTTGGAAAATATCTCTGTCTGTTGCACAGCGTGGTTATGCTCTGCTCCTGCTCTCCACCCGCTTCTTATTTTTGTGGCATTGTAACTACACATCTGTCTTTGAGATGAACATTAACGTGACTGACAGATGTCACTCTCTGCCCTGGGATTATCCCCATCAGTTTCTACTGAAGTGTTTTATTAGCTGAGTATTAATTTCTGATTGTCTGGTTCAGGGTGCACATCCTCCAGATTTCTTTTACTGGTGTCACAGGATTCCTCTCTCAGGAGCCGGACTCAACGATCCTTATGGGTCCCCTCCAACTCAGCACGTTCTGTGACCCTAATATTATGACACTGCCCCCCGCTGTCTACATGTTTCACCCCCACTTTACACATGGGGAGAGAAAGGTGTAACTGCACTTTGGGATCTTTGTTTCATAATCTCCCTGCAGGTGTGTACGGTGTGTTGCTCTTACTCTGTTATTTTATGGAATCTCTTGCCTGCTGCACTTTGCATAAAGTGACATTAGAAAGAGTTATAATTACAGTATTTATTAAAACGCTTCTTAAGGGGGGAAACTGATAGCATGCAGAAAGAAATAGAAGGGAAGCATAAGGAAACTTTCTGGCAAAAGATGTTTAAAAAGATGCAGATTCTATGAAGAAACACAGTTTTTCTGAGAAACTTAATTGATAACATGGGATTTTGCTGCTCTACAATAAGATCAAACTTACATAGAGACCTGTATAACATTAATTTTTCTTCTTCTAGATAAACACTGGCATATTTTTAATTGTTACAGATTTTCTTTACAATGCAGTATCTTTGGAGTTTCATACATGAGCTGTTTCATGTAAGCAGATAACATTAAGTCGACTACGGGAGTTTGAGTACCTGTCGATTCCCACAGCCTTCCCATTTATATCTGCTTTGTGAGAAAAAGCAGCTATGACAAGAACAGCCAGCCTCGCTTGAGTCATTTGGTTGGGTTTTTTTTCCCTTTTTCGTTTGGAAACTTGACAAACTACTCCATTGTACAGTGGGTTCGAAATGCCACTCTCCCTAAGAGGTGCTCTACTACACCTTCCGAGAGTGCATTTATTCCCACCAACACATAGCTGGGATTATATTTTTTGCCCAACAGAAAGAAGCTTTCAAGGCAAAACCCTCACATTCCTGAGCAGTGTGCAACAGTAGGAGGAAATCTGTTGTAAGTGCCTGTAATGGGAAGCCTGGCCGGGTGTTTTCAGTCTTTTTTCCTCTTGGCCTCTTGGTGGCAGGGCAATTAGAGCTCAAATGTACAGGGAAAAGACATCCCAGTACAGTAATCAAAGTAAACATTATATAGATTTTGACTGCTCCAACAAGAATGAAGTCTTTGTTAACTGAAGTAGCTTTATTGATTCGAATGAGGAGATGTATTTATTCTGTTTTGTGAAGTGCTCCAAGCTGTGTGTGTATTTAATGCTTATGAATTCAGAAATGAAGGAGTAGAAAAGTTCTGTGTAAAACCATAGAAAGAGAAACTATCATTTCCAGAACATTTATTCTAACATGCTTTTCATAAAGGCTGTTATAATACTCGTAGTTACCATAATCATCTTATAATAGACCTTAATGCTTCACAAACGGCGTGATTTGTTTAAGTCAAATAATTAACAACATTCCTCACTGTTTAGCAATAATTAGTTTGTTTTCATAGAAATACTTGGTTTCATCTATGTGCAGAGGCTAAACGATGATGGAATAACAAAAATGTTCAGCCCCACAGCTGAAGATGAAAAGTTTATGAAAACAAAAATCACCCATGATGACAACATGCGATCCTGTCTTAAGCACGACCTTTAGCTCCTTAAAGCGCATGCTATCCAGTCTTAGAAAGTAACTTACGCTGTTTGCCTTACTGCTGTAATTTGACAGCCTGAAGACTTCTTTGTCTGAGGACGTTATGAGGAATTCAGCTGTGCATTTCCTCATGTGCAACACAGATAATATCAAGAAAATTTGAAAAATCAAGAGACAACACCCATTACTTCTGAAGTCTAACCACAACCAAATGCGTTTCTCGTAAGGCACTGAAAAAAGAGTTTAACTTTTGTCCCAAGTAGATGTAGTTATTCCGGGTCTTATTTCAGATGAAGTTCCACAGAGATTTATGGAAAACAGCTCAGACCCTTTAGGAATAAGTCTCTATGTGAAAAACTTTGTGCTCTTTCATCTATAGGACTCTCTCTACCCTAAGAATAACAGCAAGAACATTATTTTGACCAGGGAGCACTGCAGGTTATCTGGAGCTATTTAGCTTATTATTGCTTTAAGTCAAAACCTAAATTTCTATTCATTGTTCCCCTTTTGAGTACTGTTTTGAAAGGTAATATCAAATAAATGGACTTTTGGCTGTGGCCCCACACAATGCTTTCTGTTATTAGATGTCTCAGTTGATCTGCATGGAGTTTCTTAGTTCGTTTCATCCCATGCGCATTCCTAAATTAGTTGATGGTAATCTGTTAATAAAAACTTAATATTCTACATTATCCTTCACAAAATGTTGCAGGTTTTTTTCCTTTTTTTTTTTTTCTTTTTCTAAACTGGAACTGTTCACAGACTCTCTTTGAGAGTCTGATAAGATACAGATTACAAAATTGGCTTGATAATGGCCAAGATTTTTGCTTCCTCTGTGAATAACATGAACTCTGAGAGAGGAAGGGGTACCTTACCTTCATAGCAAAAATATCATTCAGTTCTGAAACATGGAAAAAGACTTTACCACTGAAAAGCTGGATATGGTAAATTCCAGTTTCTTGGACCAGCAAAGCAGTACCAGTGATTGTGCCATTGGCAATTGCTTACATTCCTAAAAGCTCCTCCCCCAGACCACAGGAGGTCAAAAAGTGAAGAACACAATTTTGACAACAATGTTAGACCTTAGCAGACTTGCCTAGAGAATCATTGATTTCGCTGGCATTATATTGTTCCAAATAACAACAATGGCAGCCTGCTTAATGATCCCTTTGAAAAGCAAGTTCTAATAATCAAGTGACCAAGATAGAAGGCATAGGATGGAAGAGAGTAGATGTGAGAGGGGGGCGAAACAGCACATCACTGGACAGTCTCAAAATTTGCAGGGAATGGCATTAAGTTCGTTAACAACTGGAGAGCTCTGAAGCTGTCTGTCTGCTCTACATGCTCTCACACGTTCTGGAAGACAATAGCATAGATTGGAAGTGAGCAAGAGTAGCATACTGCAGGCTGCTGGCTGACTTTTTATTCTTTTAATTTGTAATTGATAAGGAAGATTTGGTTACTTGAGAAGTGAAGAAAAGATCAGTTTACAAGGATGAGCATGTGGGAGGACTGCAGGGGACAGATCACTGTAAGAGTAGCAGGGCATTATATATAAGCAGCAAGATACACTTTCTTAGAGGAATCAGATAAACAATACCATCATAACTAGGACAAGATTCACAGTTACAAGCCAAGAAAAGATTTAATCATTCTTGCTCCTCCACATACCTCTAACATTTAAGGAATTGTCAAAATTCCTCCAGGAGCACGGACTAACATAGCTCACCCCACCTTTAGCCAGCTTTCCCTTTCCCACCCCCTTTTTTCTTATTTTTCTCTACCAAAAATGAATTTATTTTCTACTTAAATATATTTTTACTCCACATATGCTTTCCATCTTTCTCTGCAAGGAAAATCATCCTCACAGTGATGCAGCTTGCACTATGGCCCTGTTCTGTTCTATCCTCCCCAAAGGGATGACCATCAGCTCAGCGTAGCAGCCACAGTCCTTATCGTGGCAGGCAGAGAATTCAAAAAATACCTCAGAGGTCTCAGTTCTAAAGGGGTGTTCAGACATGTCTTAACAGCATAGCCTTTGATGACTTGTCTCAGCAGTTACTTACTCATCTTCCACAGTGATGCTAAGATAGCAGTGGTTTGCACTGTGTGCTGTGAGCTGGACTGCCTTTGAGCATAAGTGGAAGATAACCCTGTGTCTTCATCCACCTAGGTAGATCTTTGTGCCTGGTGGAACTCCAAAAAAGATTGCAGAGTGCGCAAAGGAGCCCCTGTTCAGTCTTACCCCATTTTGGCATGGGTCCAGACCTCTTGTTGCCCTTTTAAGGACATTCTTCTGCCCTAGAAGTATCATGTGTCCTTTATGTTTATGAGAGCATTAAGATAGCTAGTGACAGTGGTCTTAGAATCAAGAGGCAAGTCTACACATTCAATATCATGTTTATGTTCCTAGCTGGTTTTCCCAGAACTAGTACACACATCAACAATTCCATACTGTATGAGTAAGACGTGTTTATTCCTTACCACAGCTCCAGCATTAATCATTTGTTCTTCTCCAAACCACCAGTAAAACTCTGTGCTGTGGAAGACTACTAAACAACGTGTCCTTCTTGGAGAAGGATCAGGCTCAGACCTAGCCCAAACTTAACAATACCATTTTTCACAGGGACATTACACTGTAGCATGACTCTCTGCCCCCAAAATAGTTTTACAGTTTCCCATTCAGCTGATTATAGAAAGTATCAATAGACCTGTTTAGTCACGTGCCTTGCTTTTGACAAGTGATTTAGGAGAAAAGATTATTAGAGACGTTCAAATGTAACCATACACACCATTTTGAGAACAACAGATCATTTTATGTGGATCTTTGCATGCAAATTATAGAAAAAATTATAAGCTGGGAAGACCCCTAACATTTTACAGTGCTACAGAAAGCTGCAAGGCCGAAGCTGATGGAGTTTGCTTGGGTATCGGGTGGGTGTCACACATATTGTCTGCTGATCAGTGGCATAATGAAGAATCCTGTGCCAGTCTGGGAATTTACGACTGGAGGAAAAAGACATTTTTATATCACAGCATCTAGTTGATTCAGTTGGAAGTACTAATACAGAGACACAGCTGGTGGTGGGAGTAGAAGCTGAGCTTCCCTTTTTTTCCTATCTCCTATTAAGTATTAATACAAGGTGAAGGTTATTGGTACTGTGAGGCATAAACTGAAAGCAACTAGAAGAGAAAATAACAAAGGCGATAACAACATTTGTCTAGGGCCACCTAAAATCCATGAAACAAATCTTCCATGCTTTTCCTATTACTGGTTTCCTGAGAACTTCATCAGATTTAGCTTCATGTACTACCTTCTCCTCTAGCTACTAAAGGTTGCGTGTGCCTTAGCAGATTGGCCATGCAAGTACATAGCCATTGCTGCAAATCACTGCGGGTGTGGGCGTTCCTTGAAACTCAGGGCCACAATACTCAGCTTGGTTTTCACCTCTAACTATAATAGTTTTCATCTGGACCACCTAACTGCCTGTGGTTTTAATTCAGCTGGGCTGCAAACAGAGATCCTGTTTTCCCCACGTACAATATTTATGTTCTTCCACATTTAAACCCCAACAGAATTCGTGCCAAAGGTGAATATTAAACCAAAGAACGATTCCTTTAATTACATCTGTTACTGACACAAATATTCTGTATAACTGGAATCTCCTTCTAGTACTCTTGCGAACTGCTGTACACCTCTGGCAGGAAAATAAGTACTCACAAGCTTAAGGAATTCCATATGCATTTTATTGACGGTAATTCTGTTAGTTGTACACTCAGGCTGCTGCTGGAACCAGGACTGCTTTGGCTGACGGATTCTGAACACAGAGCATACATTCAAGAGGAAATCACTAGGGAGTTGAAAAACGAGCCATTACCTTTGTATAGACATTGGGAGGAAAAAAGCCACCAAAATAAACCCGTAACTTAACACAACAGTATTTATCTAGTGTGTCTAAACGTGGATGGGGGCTTTCCTAGAAACCTTGTTCATATGCTTCTAAGCCTGCCCAGTAGAAAAGTTTAGTGTAAGTACTTAAAACACATGTGGGCATTTCTAAGAGTATGAGTGCCATATGGCTTATATTTCTCTGCCTGTCCCCTTGACATACACAGTCCTCAGCATAACCTCAGAGTTTTTTCTCAGAAAGGTGGGGTGGGAACCAGTTATCATTCTTAGTTACTTGTGGAGTCATTTAGTCACTTGCCCTAACTCAGCTGCCCCCAGGAAGGCAGGCAGCTGGGTACATCTTGGCTGCTAAAAGCACTCGCGGTTGGTAACCAAAACTAGGTCTCTGTCTCAGAAGAAAATGCATTGCCTACTGATACTGCTTTTCCCTAACTCTTCACAGCTCCCAGCCCTTTTGCAGGCTGTTTGGGAGCTGCAACAGACTGAGAAACACTGATTTAGAGAGTGGCTGGTAGCGTATTCAACCCTTCCGCAGAAACCAGTGACAATTGATGGCAACAGAAACTATTCAGGTCTGTAAATCACAGCATGTGTGAAAAATCCTGGCAGCTTATTTCTGTATAGACTGTGGAGCAAGATCTGATGAACCTATATGAAATATCTCTGGGGAAAGTCCTATTTCCATTAGAGAAGAGCCCATGAAGAAATGGTTACCAAAACTTTGTGAGCTTCCTCCAGGGAAAGACAGGGGACAGAAGTACTCAGCGTTAGCCATAAAGCACCAATAGGCATGACACAACAAGGATTAACAATGTCAGGTGTTTGGGAAGTTGAGGATGAACATTTTTACTTTAAAGCTACAAGGTTTTGTGCTTCCATGCTCTTTAGGTCATGCTTGGTCTGGGTGCTTAACTAGACATTAAGTGGAACTCATTTATTCCTTAGAAAGAAAGGTTGGAAGTTGATCTTGCTGCCTGAAGGAGGGGTAAATTAGCCTGTATCTCAAGCACAGTTAGGAATGACAATTAAAATCTAATTCTAATTAGCAACACTGGATGCTACTTTAAATAAACAAGGTTGTGCAGATTTGTTGTGCAGATTCTTAGCTGCAGAGTAGGAAGTAGTAGAAAACGTGCAAGTTAATCGCCTCTGCAACAGCAAATGGACTGGCTTGTAAATACACAAACACACACTTCAGATTTCTTTTGCAAGGTGAATTACTGCAAGAGCAGACATTAAGATTGATGCTGAGGCCAGGGCAGCCTCTTTAGGCTTTAGTTAGTGTCTGGTTTGATTTCTGGTTAATTAGGGCTGAGAAGTTGGAAAGTTTGCAGCTCTGTTGCATATTCTTTACCTGCTCTGAGGAGGTAAATGAGGAGAAACTCCAGGCTGTCAGTTTTCTATCTCTAATAATAATCCAATAAAAATTACAGAGAAGCAGAAAGTCTCCAGCTGCCAGCTTGGACTCATTATCGCCAGTCATGTCATCTGGAAAGCCAAAAGAACCATAGATCCAATAATTCTAAGCATTAAAGGTAAATTGTCTTTTGTTTAACCATTATTATTGAAAATGTCAGGAAAACTGCAAGCTGTGTTCCACATAAGGCAATTCCAGGGCACACCATTCGCTCCTCTTCATTTATGACCACGGTCCTAAGGCAAACTTTCATTAATTTCAGTAGCACCGGTTTCTTGATCCTGCAGCAACGCAGTAACTTCAGGAATGTGACTAGTGCAATTACTATTCATGTGTGTACATCCTGCAGTGAGCCTAGGGCCAAGATCCTCAAAGTTCAGCATTCAAATATCTTCTGAGATGATAGCCTAAACAGAATTGAATTTGAGAGAAATTTTAGCATAACAATTTCAGAAAGTACACTAATAACTGTGATAATCCCTAACCTAACTGTTATAAAGGAGGGGAGTTGTGTTAGAATTATAAGAAACAGAAACATAGAAATATTTAGAGTATGTCACCCAGCATTATCTATTGTGCTTTTTAATTGCAAGGGAACTGGGACTGCGGTGTAAAATAGCAACACTTGTGAATTTGGATTGCCATTACTGTCACATTTTGTAGAGTACTACATTTATATGCATTTTAATGGTACTCAAAATAGAACGCCAACCCTGTTCAGCTTTGCTCTCTATATAAAAAGAACCTGAAGTCAGTCTAGAAGCATAGGAAAAGGAGAATAAAAAAAAGGGTGAAGAAAAAATGGAAAAAGAGGAAAAAAACTTAAGCAATTCCTTTCCTGGAAGCAATTCAGTGGAAGAAAATAACAATAAAACTATGGTAGAAATAAAGAAATACAATCCAGTGCTCCATAATAAAAGTAGATCTTTTTACTACTGCATAATGTGTGAAGTGCTACCTGCCAGCAGTTAAGCATAAAACAAAGCTTTTCTCTTCATTTTCAACACCAGAAATCTGAAAACTTAACAAAACTAACTGGATTTGTATTTAGCCCAGTTTCATTAATCCCATTCTGCACACATTTTTAAGTAGCCCTTTAAAACCCTGCTTGATTACCATTTATGTGCAAGTCTTATAATAGAGCCCCAGGCTTCCACAAAAATATATATTTTATGACTTTAAGAAGGGAACTTAATGTATCGAAAAGAAGATGAAAAGATGACAATTTAGCCCAAAGATGTTTAGATACCTTCCTGCTTGTACTTCCATACAGCAATAAAACTTTGGGTAAATACAGGAAAATTCATCCTCTTTTTTGTATGTCAAATCACAGAGCCCATATTAATATTCATGGCCTCTCCTCTATCCCATCTTGAACAACTTTAACTACAGCTGAAGCTTTGGGTCTAGCCCTTCAATACAGACCTTTACCTTGGCACTTACTTAAATTCTGCTTTCCCAAAAGTGCAAGTAAATTTGCAGACGCTGAACTTATAATATTAAAAAGTTACGCTTTAACTTCTAACACACGACAGTCCCTGTTTCTGAGCTAATGAAAACTCAATTCAACTCCACGGCAACTGGACCAAAGCTGTAAGAGGAGGTCCACAGACACTAATGCGATGGATGCTGAGTTGCAGACACAGTATGTGTGAACTGGTATTTAAGCTGCCTTTCAACTGCTGTCAGTGTCAGCTCCTTAAGCAGTTCCTGGAAACACAGCTTTTGAACACCTGATGCCTAGAAATGGTATTATAGCATTGGATAATTCTTATTCATTCAAATTATTACACCACTGCTATACCTCTGCAAGTCACCCTGAGTTTGTCTATCAGTTTAACCAGCATGCAGGAAAGCTGCATATGTGGAAAGTATACAGAGAAGTTACCTTTGTTTGTAGAACTTACCAAAGAACTCCAAGACACCATCTGGATTTCAGGATCATACATCCATGCCTCAGAGATGAACGTGTTGCCAGTAATAATCATCTGAACATTTATTCCTTAGCTGAATTTAAAGGCAGTGACATATATAAAATTAAACCTTAAAATTAAATAGTCAAAGTAAAGGACTTGATGTGTCATACATTTAATGAGACACACCTATTACAGAAAGTGGCCATACAAATATCTAACTTAAAAATGCAAGTTAAAGAGTGTCTCAAAACACTGGAAGAACTTCAGAAGAGCACTGATTCTATAGAAGCATTCAGTGACACTAAACTCCCTCTAGATTAACACAAGGAGAGTAAAACTGTTTGAAATTCAATGGCTCATGAACTGGACTTGAATTTTTTTAAGAAAAACGGGTACCTTTCTATACTGCCTTGCAGCTCAGAGCTCTTACAGCCTGTTGCATCGTGTCAAGAGGAGCCGCAGAGGTTTGCACTGTAGTTGTGCTGCTTGTGAAGACAGCGAGGGTTTTTAAGTACATTTGCAATTAGGTGCTATATCCATGTAGAGCAACACCAAGATTAGTAGAACTGAACTCAAATTTAGGGGTTGTTCCATACATACTCCTCCATGCAGAAAACCAGGGAGAAGGTCTGTAACAACTCTGAAAATACCCTCTAAGATTTTCCTCATTGTCCCATGGGATGGTCATAGAAGTGTCTCAAAATGGTCTAGAAGTGATTTTTAGAGTGACTGACATACTCAATTTGGAACTAGATTGAATTTGCCTGGGGGGAAGAAGCAGGACAAAAAAATCTCTTCTAATACAATTATTTTCTATGGGATGCAACAGGTCATATATGCACAACCTGTATTCAGCAATGTATAATTATGAGGATTTTTTGTGGATCAACAAAACAGTGCAATAGCTGAAATACAAGAGCTGCATGAGCTAAATAAAAATGCAACCAAGTTCTGAAATATTTAAAATTTACAGCCAAATGCATCCTGCCCAGGATACATATCCTTCTGCCAGCTCTAGATATGACTTCTGCACAGAAATCAACCATCCTCTTCCTTTGGTAGCAAGAATTCCCAGTAGCAAGTGCTTTCCTTCGAAAGATGCAGTGAGTAGCTGCCTGCTAATCTTGCTTCTTTGGAGGGCTTGCAGCTGGCTTGCTCAGCACTTAAAGTAAGTTAGATAAGTGCTTATATATCAGAACGACAGGCATTATAAATATCCTGCTCTGCTGTGCGCTTATGAAGCTGCATTAAGCTCAGTGTAATTTACTTGTGCATCTGGAGGCAAAATGTTCAATGTGGTTTCACCCACTATCCATACTGGCAATGACCTTCCCAACTACCCAGCTAAAAGGCCTGATGTCTGTCTCCTTTCTTCCAACACCTACTTGGGAAACACCTATGCCCATCAGCAGAGTTGTACAACAGATATGTCTGAACACCTGCTCTGTGCACTAAGGAGCAGAATCAACAAAGACCTCATGTCAGTGGCCTTGAGGCAAATCAGCACCTCCTTGCTGTTGTCATTCCCAACTTCAGTGGGAACTCATGGCCCTTTGAGCCTCCCAGTTGTGTGGCCAGCTAACCATACAAGTCTCATGCCACATACCACTTTAGAACCCACCTCTGACCTTTGCTCCTCATGTGACCTGCAGTTGAGCCATCGGTGAAAAACGTTCCAGCTCTGAGTAACTGCACTGTCCACATCAACATGATTAAACAAGCAATACATTCAGAGCTTTGCATATAAGATAAATTAAAGCTTTTTGTTCAACGGCACTGAATGCATTTGAGTTAAAAAGGGTATATAGACTGTCCCTTCAGTAACCCTGCTTTGTCATCATGATACACCACCCTGTACTCCTAGGCTCAGGAAGATGAAGAGAAGCATTTACATCTTGCATTAATGAAGCAACATATTATGGGGTGGTGTGCTCTGTTACTGCTTGTTTGCTTATTCCTATTTATTTATTTATCAACCTAAGCAAATCAAAGTTACAATGGGCTGAAGAGGATGATCTCAGCTGCTGTCTGTAAGTAATTTTATAATTGCCCTACAAGTCAAAAATTACAAAACCTACTTTTATTTCCCCATGGCACGGAGATCACCAATTGCTATGTTTCCTGCCATGCTCAATGCTGTTTGTACTCAAGAGGCTTCTTTTTCAAGAGGAAATCTGTTTACATTCATGAGCTAAGATAAGATATACTGTGTGGTGAAAAATATTTGGTCAGAGAAGAAAAAGACTGGGAGATGGGGAGAGAAAATAAAAACAATAAATGGTGACTTAAACCTTCAAACATTCTCCTTTTTTTTTTTAACAGTTCTTTGGGCTTTTTTTGGAACAATTTCTCAGCAGAAGTCCAGGGGTTTCTCACGGATGAGAGCTATGTACTTCCCCCAGATGTTTTTACTATCTGGTCGCAGGAAGGAGCACAGTTGCTCTCTGAAACAAAAGGCACCTGTAACCCTGCCATCATTAGAGGGTGACACGGCGACTTCCCAGCAATCTTTGTATGAGGGGTCTTTGCTCAAATTGGCATTGTGGCATCAAAGCCTGGTGGCAAGAGGTGCAAACCTGATCTTTCTCATTTAATCTGAAGCAGATAGCACTGAAGATCAGAATTACCTGCAGGTCTCTCTTCAGGGTGAAAATGTAATTATGATAAATCCCAATTTGTCATTGTACTGTTATAGCTAAAGGTAAATGGAATGAGTCAGATCTCGAATTAACAATTACTGAACTCCATTCAGATCTAATAAAGCATCTCTCCCCCTTGCTCAAGACATGCTGTCTGCAATCTTCTGCTTGTTATGACAGATAATCTGCAGCCAGTGTTGATATTTGTATGGTCATCCCCATTCAGACCCCAGAGTGCTAAGAGAGGCTTTTACTCATGAGTATATACAGTACAGGGAAAAACTGCCATACAAACCAAGCTGCTTGACCAATCTGGTAGCCTTCTATGATGTCATCACTGGCTGGGTAGATGGAGGAAGAGCAGATGATGTCATCTACCTTGACTTCAGCAAGGCTTTTGATACTATCTCCCATGACATCCTGATAGAAAAGCTGAGAGAGTATAGGATAGATGAGGAGTGAGGTGGCTTGAGAACTGGCTGTTGGGCCGAGCTCAGAGGGTGGTGATCAGTGGAGCAGTCTGGCTGGAGACCTGTGACAAGCAGTGCTCTCCAGGGATCAGTGTTGGGTCTGGTCTTGTTTAATATCTTCATCAACGACCTTGATGAGGGAATAGCATCCACCCCCAGCAAGTGTTGATGATACAAAGCTGGGAGGAGTGGCTGACACGCAGGACACTGCACTGCCATCCAGTGAGACCTGGACAGGCTGGAGAGCTGGGCAGGGAGAAACCAGATGACGTTCAACAAAAGCAAGTGTAGAGTCTTGCATCAGGGAAGGAATAACTGCTTTAATCAGTACAGGCTGGAGGATGAGCTGCTGGAGAGGAGCTCTGTGAAGAAGAACGTGGGGGTCCTGGTAGATTACAGGTCGGCCATGAGCCAGCAGTGTGCCCTGGTGGCTAAGAGAGCCAATGGGATCCTGGGGTGCATCAAGAGGAGCGTGGCCAGCAGCTCAAAGGAGGTGATCCTCCCCCTCTACTCTGCCCTGTCAGGCCCCACCTGGAGTATTGTGTCCAGTTCTGGGCTCCCTGGTATAAAAAAGACAGGGATCTCCTGAAAGAGTCCAGAGGAGGGCTGCAAAGATGATTAAAGGCCTGGAGCATCTCCCCTACAAGGAAAGGCTGAAAGAACTGGGTCTGTTCAGCCTTGAGAAAAGAAGACTGAGAGGGGATCTTATTAATGTTTATAAATATCTCAAGTGTGGGACACAGGGGGAAATGGCCAGCCCCTTTTCAGTGGTCTGTGGGGACAGGACAAGGGAGCAAGTTGGAGCACAGGAAGTTCCGCACCAGCATGTGGAAGAACTTTTACACAGTGAGGGTGACAGAGCCCTGGGACAGGCTGCCCAGGGGGGTTGTGAAGTCTCCATCTCTGGAGATATTCAAGACCTGTCTGGACACCTATCTGTGCAATACGAGTTAGGGAGCCTGCTTTGGCAGGGGAGTTGGACCTGATGATCTCTTGAGGTCACTTCCAACCCCTATGATTCTGTGAAACCAAGAGGAGGCAGGATGCCACAAATGAAGCAGCCAGCCTTGTGTTTAATTCCCTGCTCTCTGCTAGGGAACGAGGTTGTGTATTGAATACCCAAATCAGGCCAGCTTTTTGTGGCTGGACACTGTCAACCTTATTTGTGTAGACTCTCTGTTTTTTTATTGCAGAGGCTGCATTTTTATACCCTGTAATAGGAACAAGTCCTGGTTTCAGGTGGGACCTGTAGGTAATATTGCAATAAACTTCACAGGCAAGTCATTTTGTGAGGTGCATGGTCTTTTTACACGGGCAACCCTGAGGTTGGCCAGTTAGGATTATTCCTTTGTGACTGGCAGGCTCCAAATGATGTCTCATCTAGTTAACTACTTTTGTAGTTTATCTGCAGGTGTCAGTGGATGCAGTGGGGCTGCCTATAAGCAGTTCTTCACTGTGATAAACTCAGAGAGACTAAGTGACTTTCCAAATATTTTTCTAGGGTGCCTGCTGCATACAATCTGTCTTTTTGGCATCTACAAGCCTTATGATCTGCATGCCTTCCCATCATCTGCTATTGTCTTATTTCGAAAAAGCTTTTTTGGAGCTTAAATGTCAACAGGTGTGGCAGAGTATACGAAGGCATGCAGTACAGAAACATGGCTAATTATCTTCTTGCTTACATTTTTTTCCATTTAACAACTAGAGTTAAAAATAATGTGCATACAGGACCCTGTGACTTTTAAAAAAAGTTTTCTAATTAATACAGCTTCTAATTAATGAGGTCTTACATTCTTTGTCAGTCATAAGTCATCCCAACTCATGCGCATGCTGCTTTCTGCAAGTAACAAGTGCAAGTTTGGAACCAAGCTGACCGGTCAGCCTTTTTGTACATGGCATTTCTGGAGTAGGGGCAACGTCTAACCCACATAAGCAACATCGTAACAGATGGGATTGGAGAACTGGCAGCTGAAATACATGTTCTGTTCATCAACTGTGGGCACAAAGCATAGCCTGTCCAGCCAGATTTTGTATCTTTAGTTAGCACGCCTGTGGCAAAGGTGTTGTACAAGGAGATCTGGGAGTATTTCAGAGCTCTGAATCCCAAATATCAACTGATGTTCAAATACCAAGTGGGAGAGAGTATTTGTGTCTTGTTAAAGTGCTCCTCTGTATATATTTTTGGCAGAACAGTGTTCAATAGAGAAACAATTTCTGGCTCATCTGTTGCTTTACAGGTGAAGAGCTGGCAGCGATCTTGGAGCACATACCTTACTCTGACCTACGGCAACAAAGAATACACTCTCTACCTTTCCCTCTTGTTTCTCCTCAGAGACATAAAGGCAAAGAACACTTGAGGGTTGTGCTTCATCACATATAGTTGTTTAGATTAGGGGGAAAGAAAACCAGTGGCCTTCTGCTCATACCTCTCCGAGGAAACTGACCAAAGCGCCACAAAATGGGCTGCCTTTAACCTAAAGGACATGATCCAGAATACCTACTTTGCATACTAAAGTGCTGATTTATGCTTATCTTTAAGCACCTGTAACTCCCTGCGCAGCTTTGTTAGGCTAAATAAGGGAAACATATCTGAGGGCAAAAGTTGGAGAGAAGCAAGGCAAGAAAATGTCTATATTTTTCTGCTGACTCACAGGAGATTGATTCTTCTCAGTGCCTTATCAGCCTTATAATCACTAGCTACACAGAAGCTCCTCTTTGCTACGCTCGGGGTCACAGCAAACACTCTGGATTGTATTTGTGCATACTTGTTTGTGCAAGTGCAGGTGAGGTAAAGGGAAGACTGAAATGCTGGGAATGCCAGCATTGTAATTCCACCCTCATTACTTCACTTTGAGATTTTCCTGTGTCCCAGGTACTGCCCATTTATCTGTAACTATGTTATTGCCTCTCCTACTCCTCTTAATCCAGACAGTGCAGTATGGTTAATGTAGAGTCTGGGCAGGGAATCTTTTTGCATTATGCCAAAAAGATTCACCAAAATAGCACATGTCAAAAACTTCATGATGAATTCACAAAGCCTCCTGTAAATGCCTAAGGAGTTTGCACCCTATAAATATTTAAAACAAATATCTCCCGATACATAAACACTCTTATTTCCTGCTGATAAACCCAGACACATCAGCAGGGGTGGCAGGAAGGCAGTTATCTTTGCTCAGATGTTGTTTAGCATATCCCTAGATGCAATGAAACTTTTTGTGTTAATTCTTCCTTTTCACTTACCCTTTTCATCATCACATAGCATTTCAAAAACGCAGGAGACGTAATCCAGCTCCTAATCTTTGCTAATGGGAGCTGTGCCTAATTAAAAACTCATCAGTATAAAAATATGTTTTGTTCACAGCGAAAGTAAAAAAAAAAACCTTTAAAAATTCCATCCTGCAATTTTGCTACATTTATTTCTTGTGCATGATCTATGCAATTAGACAGTACTTTACCTCAATTAAACAACACTGCATACTTGCAAAAAAAGTCTTGTTTACACTAAACAGTTTGGGAAGAGGAAAGCTGTTTTCTAACACAGGAGCCAGCTCACCCACTACTGTAAAGGAACAACTCGGGGCCAATAAAGTAGCTCCCAACAGTTCAGTGTAGTATTACATGGCAGCAGAGAATTAATAATAAAAACGTATCAAGTTCTACCTATAAAGGAAATTCCACACAGGCAGAACATTTCTGTATAATGAACAGAGCAGCCCAGATTTCTATGTAGTGGAACAGCGTATCTGGGTTATAAGGGTCTCAAATAATTAGGCCTCATTTTTCTGTCTCAGCTGTGCAGTGCCTGCTCTGCCCCTGCTGAACAGCTGTGGGTTGGATTCAGAGACCAAATGCATTCAGCAAGTGCTGCCATTGTGTCTGAGGCGCTTGGGCTCCCCGAATGCTTTGCTTGGTAGCTGAACCCTGGCTCTGCTCTTCTGACCTCACACCATCTCTGAAAGGGCATAAGAACAGCAGATACAGAGAAGCAGCTCCAGCATCTAGGAGTCTGGCATGGCCCCAGAGCTCCAGGAGATGCTTCACTGCCCTCTCTGGCGATCTAACCAGGTGGTGGGTGAAGGCCCAGAAAGCGTGCAGACTGTTGTCTCTGCCATTTCATAATTTAAATTCACTGCAAAGCTCAAGTACATACATTGTTTACTTATCAGTGTTTGTTTGCATTGCTGCATTTCTACCATTCCTACTTTGAGCACAGCCATCCTCTCCCCACCTTCCAGAACAACGCCTTGCAGGGAAGCGCTTATTAATGTGCCCGGGAGAGCTCCTGCTGCCTGTGCGTGGGAAAGAATGCCGCTTGCATGTGGAGATAGAGTCAGGTCATATTTCCCCCTTTCTAAGTTCAAGTAAACTTCTTTAATTTATTTGGTACTGTGGAATTAACTTTACATCTAAAATAGGTCCTCTTCCTGTGAGCCCAGCATAGCAGGAAAACACTCCTTGAGTTTTAAAGGCTTTAACACTTGCAGATCTGGAGAAACTTCCTCTTTTCCCCTCACTTTGTTACTTTTGAGTCCCTGTAGCAGTAGAGAATGGCACAATAATTGGAAGTAGGTCAGTCAAGCCCAGCAGCTACAGAGATAACTGTACAGACCTATGCACAACATCTTATGTCTGCCTTTACAGGTGTAAGGAGGTCTTTATTTTCTCTTTCTATCCTTTGCCTTGCATGCATCGCTGCTCCAGAGCACAATCTTTCTGTTCAAGCAGCTCTGCAGATTCCCTTATTTTGGTACCATATCAATATCTACCTGTGGCTGACAGCATACAACTGTTGCCTGGTACAACTGTAAGGGAACATCCCACCAAGTGTTTCTGGAAGACGTTCATGGGAAGCTGTATTCCCTTTCTTCTAAATATTCCTTTTTACTGTTAGGTAACTTGTCTCAACCATCTAAACCATGTTCCAGCTGAACCTTTGGTTGGTGGTGGTGCTTCAGAGGGCACATAGTCACCATGCCACAGGACTTACTTTAAAAACAAAGCCCACACAGAAAAAACACCTAACCAAATGGGAAGGGAAGCAGGCTTGCCACTAGAGACTTGAATTTCCTATTACTGTTGTGTTCTCAAAACATCTACAAGCTAGACTTGTCATCTACTCCTTTATGACACCTATCACAACCAGGGCTCAGGCTTGGCTGCTTGATGCCTCATCATACTGGACAGCAGAGTAAATTAATTTCTGTTAATCACGAAAGCAGTAGAGCATGCTTTGTTTCACACTGCTCTCTGCCCCAACCAGGTCCCAAAGACAGTTTCCCAGCTTGTCTCTTCACTTCCACCGGTGTGTGAAGCTCTTTAAGGTGAGCGAATTCCAGATCAGATTGCTATGTACATACACATAGCGAAGCTAGGAAACTTAAGAGACACAGAACCTGTCCAGCCAAGAGCAATGACAAAACTCTAGTATGGCATTAGATCCTACTCAACAACACAGGCAAACGCAAGGGAAACTTGTTTCTTTGTGTAACTGGTGAAAAAAATACTACTTGGGCTGAACTCTTGAGTCATCAGTTCTCCCAATGAGCAGCTCCTCCAGGAAGTGTCACCCTGAAGCACACCATTGTTGCCATCAGAGCTACACCACTTCTGCCCTGAACCACTGTGGGACCCCAGCTCTCCCAACAAGGAGAGGAGCATTACTTGTCCCCCTGCAACTGGTGTTGCCACCATCTGTCTTATTCCCTTTTTAATCTTGATTTCTTTCCATTTCCCCTTTGCTGGCAGTTTTAATTACCTGGCCAAGTGAACCCCTGGCAGTACTGTTAAGGTTCTGTAACCACTGAAGCTGCTAGCAGCCACATACTAAAAAGCATAGGAAAGAGCTGCAAACTCTTTTGTGGTGGGCTTCAGATTGTCCTCACCCATCAGGGAGGCTTGATACGTACAAGAAAGAGTCACCATTAGCAGCAGAAACTCCATTTTCTGTGGGCCTGTGTTTGCTTTGAGGAAGCTGATGTGGGACTTTAATGGTAACAGTCTAGACCATCTCAACAAACTTGTTTCGCATCATGTCCACCACCCCTTCGCCCCCCCTTTCATCCTACTTAGGACTAAATATTTGCTTTCTGCCTTTAAATAAAGCAAGCTCTATAAACAGTTAAAGGAAGGCTGTGTAAAAGCCTGAATACTCTGCATTTCAGTGACCAGCATTTTTCTTAATTTTTCTGAATCTTTAATGAAAGTTAAAAGATTTTTAATGGTACTTTGTCACAGGACTCAGCTGAAGTCTGTGCTCAGAACCCTGAGCCATGTTTAAGCATACAGTGACAGGGTCGTGCTAATGCCTTTGACTCCTTAGGCCAATTTATTCCATTTAAATTAACACAACATCGAGGAGTCCTTGGCCTCTCTGCTAAGGCGGTCAGCAAGGCTGCCAGTTGTGATGACAGCATTTGCAAGATGAAACCCTGCCTGCTGTGAGCTGCTGGGATGAAAGGAAACTGCTAGATATTTCAATCCAATGTTAAGGAGAAATGTGATGATGTTTTGGGAATGAACTTGTAGGAAGCTTCCAATTTGTCTTAATTTCTGTGGTTCTACATTTCTTTAACAACAGCCTGAATCACACCAGGATACTCGTCTTGTTACAAGGTATACAGCAGGCCTTCTCCTTGCATGGCCTACGTGGTCTGAAGTCTTTATTTATAGTTCCCACTTCTATATCCTTAAAAAAAAAATAATTGCAGAGCAGCCCTGTAGTTCTTCACCTCTTGTCTCTTACCTACATTTTATCCCACTCTCCTCTTGTCCAGCACAACAGATGTAGACATTAAGATAATTTATTGGTTCCCCCCCACCCTCCTGTCCCCAAAGGATGAATCTGGGGACCATGTATTCCCACGTCATTCAGTCACCACACTGAGGTGTGGGGCTTGAGAGCACCTCGCTCTTCTGGCCTGGGAGGCTTTACTCCACCTTGTGAGGCTCAGCCTTCACAAGCAGGTGCTGTGCTACCATGACTTGCGCTCAACTAACAAGCGGTGAAGTTATAGATGGTAGAACAATTTACTCACCAATAGATTTTGAGAATTGAGGCAGATTCTATTAATACAGGGCAACATCTATCCTGCCAATTGTACAGACACAGACATAAGCAAGCCTAGAAAGGCTGCTTGCCTTTTTTCCTCCTCCATGATCAGATTTTTTTTTTTTTTTTTTAAACACAAGCTTTGTACATCCTTGATTCAAAAGAAAGAATAGGTATTAGCAGTTACATACTCAGGGTCCACCTCTGCTTTGAGCTCAGCATAGTCATTTATACCTATGCTAAGCAACTGCAGAACAGCACCTGAAAGAGGGGCAGAGTACTGCACCTACTCCCTCGAGGTGTAGGTGCGACCACACACACTGCAAAGGACATACAGCCTTACTGTATATACCGCGATGTATGACCCATCAAAGGACTGGTAGGAGGAGCACTGCCAGTGCAAGAAACTGAGAAAGGTTGAAGGAAGAGAGACCAAAGCATAAGGTAGTTATAAAGAAGCACTTGAATGTGTTTCTGCTTCAATGGCAAAGTAGAGTGGGATGAAGTTAGAGGGAAAAAGGTGTACAATATGCAGACAGCAGTGGATGTAGTTGTGGGACAAGATTGAAACTCTACAGTAGATAGACACAAACCCGAGACTTGAAATCGTTTTTTCTACTCTAAAAAGAGGAGAGCTTTCACACATACCTATTAAAGGGCCACCCTTCCCCTGCAGTATCAATGGGAAGAGTAACACAACTTTTTTTTGTTTCCCTTGTAGGAAATTTTAATCACCAAGCAGTAGCTAAGTGCACTGGAGTAAAAGCTATCATAAACACCAAGTTTTCAGAGTAAGACAGAGCTTTTGCCTCCACTTCTTTGCTGTCAAATATTTGCTGTGTAAGAAGTGGGACTATTATGGGAAGAGATTCAAGTTGCAGGATGCAACGTGGAAGTGGTGATTCTGCTGCTCCTATTCCCACACTTCTCAAGGGAACACTCTTGCTCTTTCCAAAAATCTTGCCAATAAGTTTTAATTTACAGTAGATTACATCCACTTCCCTGAGGTAGATGGCAGAAGACATGGTCATTTTTAGCAGCATATAGAAAGCCAAGTTATTCTCCTTCACTGGGGCAACAGTTACCCGGCATTACCCAAAGCAAGAAACTCAAGCTCTATCAAAGACAGTGGGAGTTTTGAAAAAGGCAGTAACTCCACTCAGGCTAAACCACTGTCTGATCCTGCAGGACAGGCATGACTGCACTACTGAATCTGGGCTGACTGAAAGCCCAGCTGTGATCAGCTGGATCTCAGAATCAACCCACCAAGCAGAGCTGGAAACTCCTCTCTATCACCACTCAGGCTGTCTTTTAAACTGCAAATATTGTTTGTAATATTTAATATTGAATAAAAGGAATCAAAGGAAAATAACCATATTTTAAATAATTGTGGGTTTTTTCTTTCTAATTGCTGACAAAGGTGGCTGGAAAGGATCAACATTTTTACATAGAAATATGCTATGATTAAAAGGGAAGCACATTTCCCCTGCACCATCTTTTTTTTTTTTGTTTGTTTGACATCACAAAAGAATTAATTGCTACCTCCTTCTTTATCTGGGAAGGGGGAAGCTTCTAATCTGAAGCAACATTGCAAGGAATGCATGGAAGCAGACGTGGACACAGGTCTTTGCTACTTGGACAGATAGATCAGCCACTTTTGGATCAGAGGTGCTGGCAAATCACTGAATCAGTGTGCTGAGGCAAAGAACAAGTGGGCTGCACCATGGATATCAGGGCTGCATACTCAGTCTAACATGTTACCTACTGCCCAAGGTTACATGCCCAACATACACAAAATAAGGTCAATCACAGCAGCATCTGACGCATTCAATGTATTTTTGGATGAGTGTGACTTCTCAATTTCACACCTGCGCAGCAGGGTTTGATTCCTGTGTTATGATTGCTTCTGACTCAGTAGGCACTACAAATAATCAGCACTCCTTGATTTCCCCACCCCTCTTCCCAGTAAATTTGTTACTTACATTGGGTTTTATACCAGATCAAAAGCAAACAATTCCATTTTTAACTCGGAAGCTGTTCAGTAGTTTCTCTCCTCTTCCACCCCTTTTCTTCACTACCAGAAGGTAAAAATCTTTCTTCAAATTGGTCTGGAACAAGCCCCCTCCATCATATAATTAGCTAGCTTTAAACTGCTCCAAAAGGTGTATTGGATGTACAAAGAGAGAAAATAGCCTTAAAAGCAGGTCTTAGAGTAACAGGAACAGTCAGGCAACTTTGGCACGCAGCTAAGCACAGTTCTTACATTTCAAGCATTTGGATTCTGGAAAGGGAGATCTTGGCTGGATTTCTTTAGGCAGCATAAAACACACTGGAGATATTTAATTTCTGTCCACACCAGCCTCACACTCAGATCACACAGTACACCAAGCTGTTCAGGAGAAGATGCCACTCTCCCCTATGACCAAATACAGCATACTATACCTCCCCTTTAAATTCACAGCAGGTACCAAAACACACACAGGGTACAACTACTGTAGGCTACCTTACCTATCTTCGAAGCTCTCCTGGCTACCATAGGTGTTAGTTTGGCCTTTGACTGCTGGCCTGCATGTTGTAGACCTCTGGAAACACAGTAAGTTCTCTGTGAAGCAACAGAATTCAAAGAGAAGAAGTTTCAAATAAAGAATTTCTCATAGTGAGAGAAATAACAGGAACAATGAGTAGAGAGGAGACCTACAAACAAGTTATCTGAGGGCTCCTCTCAGCTTGCTTTTGTTGGTGTGGACCAACATGCAAATACAACCCAGCTGCTCACAGCCCCGATTGCTGCACCTTTGTTTCTGCCTCCAGCAGTGCAGGTGGCTAAAGTGGCAAGGGTCAAAGTCCCTTACAGGTAAGCAGAAGCCCCATTCCTATGATACTACAAGGGTTAGCACAGCCATACCTCTAATGGGAATGTATATGGCTGCTTCTTAGAGCCCTGTTCAGGAGATGGCCTCAAAAACTGCAACACTTCTGCCTATCCTTCTCAGAAAAGTCCTAGAAGAGCTGGTCAGTGAGGAAATGGTCAGATACTAGGGACCTCACCTTGTAGCTGAGGGATGGAGTCCCTCATAGTCTATAGCTATACTCAGCAGAACATAGTAGGACTGATGATGGTTTTAGGTAGAACGCTCATGGACAACGTATGCTGCCAAAAGGTCTGCTCACCCTTTGCTGATCCAAAGGCAATGTTCCCAACGTTCCCAAAGCCAGAGACATTGGTTAAACAGGTCACTGTGTATGAATTTGTGTGAAACTGTTGTAATGATGGGGTATCAAATGGATAGCAAAGATTTTATATAAATGGGCTTGATGGAGTTGTGAAGTATTGTCTTGTGGCTTTCAGAATGGAAGAGTTCATGGAGATGACCCAAATATCTATGACTGGAAGACTGATATACAGAACAAAGTGAGCATTACTGGGGTCAAGTCACAAATTTCACATTATGAGTGACAAACATGCATTTACCAAGGACTGAATGTGTCGAATTGAGTCACATTTTCCTATTTCATCTGATTTTGCATTTTCCTTCCTAGGAATGATCATAGGTATTTCAAGTACAGAGGACTAGATATCTGGGAAAATACCATAATTTTATTTTCTCTTATTCACAATTCATTTTTTTCTATCACATCTGTGCTCCAGGTGCTACCTTTGCTTACAAAGCTCCCGTCTTTTTCAGGCTAGCAGTAAAAGCAGCTCAGTGAATTGAAAAATGGCCCTAATAGTCAGCAGAAGCCTTGACCATGTTTGTAGCAGGCGTCAGCTCATACATATCACACCCTCTTTCAAGGTAGTTTATAAATTAATAAAATATGAACACATTAAAGATTATAAATGGCATATAAAATAAGAAAGACAAAGCCATAGAAATTTTTATCATAAAGTCCCTTAAAAGGGATTCTAAATATTTCAGTTTATTAATAATCTACAGCTGACAAACACTCTGGGGAAAGAGGAACAATTTACTCAAGCCTTTCCCTTTATAAAAACCAAAATAAACCATGTGTTTTATCTAGGATTTAGGGGGAAACAAAGGGTATTCTTTTCCAAGTGGTCATTAAAGGATATATACCTACCCCTGTCATAGGTATTGCAACTGGAAGAACCCCAGGTGGCTCAAACAATGTTTAGCAATCCTGTCTTGATCAAGCGACTACCTTTTCCCAAGCTGATGTTGATGCTCTCAAGCAGATCAATTGTATTCAGTCAAGGTGACGGTGTTCATTCTGCAACACCTCCTTGACCTGCAGGATGTTTAGCTTTTCTGCAATGCACTGCAGCAACCATGGGTAAGACAGGTCCCTTTGGCTTGTCATTTATCTGGCGAGCTTACGTATCCACACACATGTCAACACCTCTTTGGATATTAGTGAGAGTATAAATGTTAGTTTATGCTAATAAGTAATACAATGAAAAACAAAGAAAAGGTCAGAAACTGTTGTTTTATATTAAGTGTGATTTCCCAAGACAAAATAAATCCAATTCATGGCACATGCTTACAGTTTTCCAGGAGATATATTTATAGCTGTGAATATGTACCTTGGCTAACCATATTGTGAGCCAGAGAAAGGAGGAGAGGTGGGTTTTTTTTTTCCACTTTTAAAGAAAAAGAGGGAGGTTAATTGGTTGTGCTAGCTGAAGGGCTATGTGCCAGCCAGCGGGAGCATGCATTGAATGGAAGAGCTACAGAGACAAATGAGCCAGTCTACATGATGAAAATATCCACCTAATGCCTTGGGATAAAGAGAAAAAACCCACCAAGACATCAATAAAATGAAATGAAATGAAATAAAATAAAATCAAGAAATCTCTGGCTACTTCAGATGCCGTGTTATTAACCAGCATCTCATGCAAATAATGAATAAATGTTTGCTTAGGAGGGTAAAGAACATACTGTTTCTTTGCTGTAATTGTTAGAAGAGGCCAGCATGTCAAGACTGAAGTATTACTCAGTTGTCGCCATCATATTTACCCTTTCTGGCCCAGAGACTCTAGATCCCAGACCAGCTAAAGGCATTTCATCTTTAAAAGTTTCAGTCATGATCACAAAGAACAAATCTCCCTTATTTTCTCTGTTTAAATCAGGGAGAAATTATTTGTGTGAACAAAAGAGCACTGCAATAGAAGCCAGCAGGAACAGACCTTGTAAGCCTTGAAGGAAAATCACTAAAGAGACAGTTACTCCACGATAAAGCTTGACAGACACTGGCCATGGGGAGTTTGTGTAAACAAAAAGAACCACTACATAATTTTCTTGTTTATCCATCATTTTTTCTGCTTAGTTGCAATAGTCCATGGGCAACATTCACAATTTTGTGTGCAAAAGTGATCTCGAATTGTCCTTATTTCTTCTCTTTCTGTCTATCTTGCTGTCTCTCTATCCTTCCTTTCTTTCTTTGGCAGAATGTACAATTCTTCTTTGACAGCTACCTGCTTTGGAGAGTGTCTCAGTGTACTTATCCATCACTCTTCATTTAAGGTCACACAAAATTTCTGACACTGACTGAAAATAGTACCTTATACCAGCCCAAACTGCACAGAAGCCAATGAAAGCACCTGCAGTAGCCCATCCTCAGGAAAAGCACTAGATACCACTTTACTCACAAAACTTCTGTTACAATACTACCATTTTCTCTCAGGTCTTCGTTTCTATTCACAGCCTAATCAAAGCTCAGGAAGTGGTGCTATCTCTGTGGTAAGGTTGGAGGTTTATGAAAACCTATGGAAGGAATGATATGAGCCAGCACCGGTGTGAGACAGATATTTTGTCCAGAGATTTTCATCAGACAGATTTTCGTCCTACCTGGAGCAAGAAGGCACAGAGCTGCAAAGGTGTTTGATTCAATGCAAATTAAGAGCTTGAATAGCTTTCAGGATCTGGGACAGCAAGATTAAGAGATGATTGTTTGGTAGATACCTTGGTCTGACTCTACACATACGTAAGTGACTCAGGGTTTTAAGTCCCACTTCATGTAACAGCTTAGGATCGCATCCTTTCATAGGACTGTCCACCTGGATGAACAGGAGCTTGCAGACTGGACTAGACATACTCTTTTCCTGCTATTAGATGTTTTACTTTATTGGATGCCACAACTCCTCAGTTCACCGTTCTTACCAGTAAATTTTACAATTGTAGAAATTTTGCATTCTGCTCTACAAAGTGTGCAGCAGTTTAGAAATGGGTATCACTAATGCTAATGCAAGGTTTGGAAATTCTGCTGTGCCAATTCCATGGTGCCCTGCACTGCTGAGGTCAGTCTGCTTTCCTTGCGGCCCTTTTTAAATGGACTTTGGTATGTCAGCTGTAAAATCTTGCTTAGTAACTAAAATAAAGAAATTATTTCCACTGAGATTGAACAGATGTTTAACTCCGAGAGAAACACAGAGAAGCAGTTTAGCAAGGTGTCCTTTTTCTTTCATTTCTTATTAGTAAAACACCAAAGCAATAACATTTCTGGAGTTAAGTTTCTGTTAAGCCTGTGAATGGATACTTTTTTTCATATGTTTGGCACATATAAGAAAACAAGATGGGTTTTTTTGTCAAGGTTATGCATTAAAAGACAAATCTTAAAAGTTATCTAACTGATCAAGCTCAGCGTATTGCTATGTGAATGTCTAGTTTTTTTAAGAATGGATGAATACTGAGGAAATTAGATTATTTCTCATAGAAAATATTGTGTATTAATATGCACACTATTCACATACATAATATTCATTAATTCATGTCTTGAAAAATATAGTAGCCATCTGCAAAAAATATCTTTTTTTGAATTAAACATTAATATTGGAAAGATTTTGCGTCCAACATATCATCTTTATTGTTCTGGAAGGGGTGGCTATTGTACAAAATCCTCTGTTACTCTTTCCAGTAAAAGTCCACATTAACATATGTTGAATGACCTAGTTTCTAAATTTTCTACTTTTCCCCTCTTACCTCATAATGATAAGTCTGCTGTGCTTGTATTTATGTTAGCATCATGACTTCTGTTTCTTTATTACAAATGTCAGATAGGATATTTATGGGAAAGCATGTTTGAATGACCAGACCCTGACACAAATAACTGGAATCGGAGCAAATTCAACAGCTGACATTTCCCTTTAGAGTCAGATGCTAGGCTTACACTTGTTTTAAGAACCTAACATTCATATGCTTTACTATCAGCTAACAGGACTCCTACCTCGGAGCAGAGATCTGCAGTCACATTCTGGGACCTTATTTTCCAAATAGCCCTTGTTTAGCAGTGAATATGTAAAGGTCTTGACTCAGTTATGAAATGAAAAACAGAAAAAATGATAATCCCTTTTTCATTAGATTTCAAGACCATTTTAACAGGCAGAATCAAGGCTAAGCATGAAAGGATTACGATTTGTTTCTGCTGCTGAAAGACACAGCATTTTCCAAGCATCAGTTGCAGCCACAGAACGGGGTGAGTTGATGTGCCGCCATGCCAGGGTCACAGGACTGCTTCTGATACCCAAGCGTAGCCACTCAAAAGTCAGCGTGGGTATCTCAACACCATGCTGCAGACATTGCTATTACTGTAAGTGCGGACGTACCCAATCTCTTGATTTGATGCCTCAGATAATGGGCAGTAAAGAGGAAGCAGGAGGAGCACCAGCTGCAGCTGAACAGGCCCGGTGTAGAGGAAGCAAGTGACAGGAAGATAACTGAGAGTGACTGGTACTTGCCTTTTGTTTCTCTTTTGATTTAGAAATGTTCTTGTGCAAGGTCATTGCTAATCCACAGCCTCCTGAATTCTGGGGGAGTTTCATTTGGCTAATAAAATAATTTAGATATATTTGTGGTGATTTCTACCTAATGCAAACAAGTGGTGCGCCTTGACACCAGCAAGTACCCACATGTGGTGCTTTGCCTTCCAGAGACACTACCTTGGTCTTGGAAGGACAATATTTCTCTTAAGAGAAATATTGCCTGTAGCAAACAGCCTCATTTATCTGTACGGACTCTCTGTGCCCATGTTTTTCTCCATGCACACCTGATGTACAGTTAGATGTTCCCCATGTTGCTTCCTATCTAAACCAATACAACTTGTCTGATGAGAATAATTCCTGGTTTACTTTGTTTAGCTTCAGAAGACGTGTTTTCCAAGGCTTTCAAGAGAACTGCAAGGTGGCAATTGTTGTTAGTTTGCATTTTGTTTTTCAAACTGAAAGTATAAGAGTTCTATTTCTTTCACTGCTATTGTTGATTTCAGGTCTTATAGAGGGGGAACATGAAGAATGAAGAATGGAGACTCAAATGAAAGAGTTCAGGGAGAACAAATCTGTACAGTGGAAAACCACCATTTTTGTTTCACTATTTAAAAAATATATCTGAAACAAGCAGGAAAATTACAAAATGTAAGTATTATTTAATGAAAAACTAAAGTATTTTCATTTAAAAAAATCTTAAAAGTTCCAAGTAAAATGCTCACATTTTTTCTTTTGTCTTTGTTCTTTTAATGGAACCATTCAGTAAAGTTTAATGGAATATAAATCCCCTCTATTTTACGTTTTTCTACAAAAGAATTGTTTAAGCTAAAAATTGACATGGCTCTGAACAAAAGAAATTTCAATATATATTATTTTGTCCTTGCTGTGATTTATTCACTTCCCTGAAAATAGAAGTCTTTTTGAGCTTTACCATTTGACGTTCAGGTGGATTGAGGATAGTTAAATGGAAACTTTCAGAGGATAAATAGAAAATGAAAACTGGAAAAAAAACCCAACCCAACAACTGTTGTAATCATTTGGGACTACTATTGTATGCCTGATTGAATAAATATGTATTTTTATTAGTTTAACTACTGAAATGACCAAAACACGGTTAACTTCTCATTCACTTTTATGGGAACATTAAAGTTAATGATAAAACTCCATAGAAAGCTAGGCTCATCAATGTCTATTTTTAAACCAATTGAATTTTAAGCTGTAAAATGTGATTGCATGCCCCTTTTCCACAAACTACTTCACGTTTTATTTTTATTTCTATGAATTAGATGAAACAAAGGAGGGAAAAAAGGTTACTATTTGTAGATATTTTCATTGTGGAGAACTTTGAAAACTCAATTGAGACTTTCTATTAGTATAAATAATGAAATCATTCAAGCAGAGGAGTTTTCAGAATTTTTACAGTTCAGTCTTTTAATTAAAATTTTTTTGACTTTTACGGCTAGAAAAATGCTCATTGGCATTTTAATTTAAACTAATATGAATTATCTGAACTTTTAAAAGCTCTATATAATAAAAACATTTAACTGAACCCTATTTAGTACATATATAATTAAAATTAATTAAAATGTCATTAATCAGACTTTTAGATCTTGACACTCGATTTGCAAGTTTCTCAGAATGGAAATACAACTATTTGCTTGTCTACATATATGCCTGCATGTATTCCTGGGAGAATGGATTTTGCTTCTACTACTGAATGCATTCACCTTTACATAAATCCTTAAGTGCATCATAGCGTTGATGAAATGGAAGGTATCTATAGTCAACAAAGACCAACTAGAAATGTAAAACTTTGCAGTTTTTTACTATTTCCAGAAAAGATGGAGAAGAAACCGCACCATCCTCTATGCTAAAATTGGGCTAATCAAAAGACATCAATCAACTTCACAGCATGGAAGAAGTGTTGTGAAAAAAAAGTTACAGCACAGTGAGTTCTCTGTTGATTTTAGTATTCAACCATGCGCCATTGGCACCAGGCACTAGAATACCATACAGTGTATGTTAAATACTGTTCCACTCCATGCAACACTCACATTGCAAGCACATTAAAATGGAGGTACGAGCTCTGCTTAGGACAGGATGAGCAGTGTCGTTTCTGTTCAGTGAATTCCCACAACTCACACCTTGTGGAAGGGGTGAGGCAGACTGACAGAAGGCAAGGAAATCGGTTCCGAAGTGTGGTTCCAAAAGCATTGAAATAAGCACTCAAGACAAATAGTTACCTTTTTCAAAGCTGCCCAACCTTCCTCCTTCATTGCCCACTCTATCAGTCTGAGAATGGGAGTGAGACATCATTTTGCAAACAGAGGTCATATTGGAAAGAACGATGCCACGCATGACTAATGAAGTCCTCTGATTCATGAGGAAATTTTGATTTACATTTCAAATCAATAGTGATCTCTACCTACACTGGGTTTTGAGCAAAGAAGAAAGTGAACTCTGCATTTCCATGGAGATAGTTTGTGAAGCATAACATATGATTGGGCTACTCTTTTTTCGTATGTCATTTCTCACCACCAAAGTACATGTTATTCCTTGCTATAAGAGCATGGCAATTCATAAAAGCAATCTATATTTTCTTGGTGGTTGTACTCCACTCCTATACTATCTAAAGAATTGAAGATTTTATTATCTAATTATTGATACTAACTTAGTTTTCTGTCATATATAATTGAGACAGGTTGTAGTCCTAGATACAGAATAGTTTCCAGAATAGCTTAAAAGGAGAAAAGTAAGTGAATACTATCACTAATAAAACTATTTAATCAGCATTATATTACTTAAAACATCCTTTCCTTTAGCTATGAAAAGTTTGGCTAGCGTACCTCCTCCATGGTTTGACTTTCTTTTCTGAGCAAGGTATAAAGCCAGTGGACTCAGCCATGGTTCATGGGAAAAACTTTTTTTTTTTTACTTTCTTTTGTGCCTGAAGTCTGTTCCAATTCTAGCTTCTTAGTGCTCAGCACAGCTGAGAAGGATGGGTTGTAGCAGGGAGACAAATACAATTATACCAAAATAGATGCAAGCCCATGTGTTCATCAACTCTTATGCTTACACGAACACCACCACTCTGAATGAGCAGCACCAAAGCTGTATAAGTGGTTATAAACATTTTGTCTGCTCTAGTAAAAAGAGGAAGCAATGAACAGTCCCTCATGTCCAAAATCACAGCAGTGGAGCAGGTACCCGAAATGTATGCCTCCACCATTTTGAGACAAGCTGATGGGAATTAGCGATGAGAGAGTGTCTTAGCTGCTATCAGTGCTAGTCATCCAGATCTGGCACAGAGTGTGTCTGCTCTGGATTCTGCTCTTGTTCACAACAAACCTGTTAACCCATCTGCAGCTGCCAGTCCAGATGCGCCTCTATGCCCCTGTGCAGTTCCACTGTCTACATCCCTTCAGAGAGATGCAAGGAAAAAAAAAATGATGGGAACTGAAGAATCTGATGGCAATGAAGTTGCAAAAATGTAAATTAGAAAAGATTTTGCCCTGCTATAATTTTTTTTACAGATGTAGTTATTTCTGGAAGACAAAATAAAGATGGATTTTGAGATGCTAACACTGGCAGTATCTGGAAGCACTGGCCATTAGGAAATTCCTAGCGCACTTTGCTGCTGACCTTTGTGAGCAGATGCTCCAAAATCACAATGTTGCTTTCACAGGTACAAGTTTCATATCATAATTGTGATTTAAGCTTGGAAGCATGCACTCCTAGTTGCATGTGAGGTGCCTTCTGCTGCCTGCCTGCATGTCAGAGCTTTTCGTTTGCCTAGTGGGTGCACTCTCCAGGTACGAGTATCACATTAAACCGGTAACAGAAAGTACTAAATGACTGAGGAATGCACTACACAGAAAGAGGAAAAATGTGAAGAAAAATGGCACCAAAAAAATAACATAAAAATGCTCATACAATAAGAAGTACCTCAAACCCTGTTGTTATCCTTTCCAAAGACTAAAAGGTGCTTTGCCCTTGTCTTCAAATGTAAACCCCCAGAACAGCTCAGAGCAAATCATAATGCTTCCTCTATCCGTAACTTTCTGTCTGGTTAGAAGTCAGCTAAGACAAAAACGAAAAAAATAGCTGCTACTCAGCTGGCCTAACACCTCTCTGGAATAGTCATTGGTGCAGAATAAAGACACGAAACTGAAATTCTGTGATTTAGATAGAGAACGAAAGAGAATAAAGCTTTAGAACTATTACTGTCTTAAAAAAAAAACGTGGGAAAGGAAGAGCCAAGTCACCTTTGTTTGACAGCAGCTTCACACAACTATTTTCTTTTCTGGAGGAAAGGGAAGGAAGAACAGTTATGATTTTGTTTTTGTTTTTTTTTTTTCTTCCAAGTGAAACTGCAAGTGGAAAATTGAGATAAAGATAACCTAATTATCTAAGTGGATTATAGCTCCGACAGCAAGGTTAATGATCCAACACTTGGAAGTCTGCCAGGTCACATTAGTGACCATAAGAAGTTGTACATTTGGGTTTACAGTGAAGTGAAAAAAGCCCCGCAGTACAGCATCTCCTGTCATCCTGGCAAAGCATTGGCTACGGGCTGAGCCGGGAAAAATCAAACCTTTGTATTCAGGAACATCCTTTCCTGTGATAGCAGAGTTGTGTCTGGAGATCACCCATTTGGATGTCAGTAGCAATCCTATTTCAGTTATAATATTGTATTATTATAATTTTCTTGTTTGTTTTGTTCTTTATATTTTGAAATACAGCACTCTGCACAGACAGGAAAGGCGCCGCTGTTCTACTTCAAGGAGTGTTGAACTCAGCAGTACAGGAGCTCGTGTGAAAGGGCAGAGAGGAGGGGACTAAGGCCAGTTACTACATTGTGGAATGCACACTGCAGTGTTACCTGGAAACCGAGGAAAGCAAAAAACTCCCTCAGAATTTTTTTATTTTTAATTTTTTAAAAAATTTTGAGAAAATTAGAGTTAACTATTCAGACAGAAGGGGGTGACATGAGAGGAAGCATGTGCTGTGACCCATCTCTAGATGATACAGCTGCCCACGAAAAAGAAACCAGAGAACTGAAAAATGCCAAGGGAACAAACAAGTCTAAGGCAAGTAAGGAGAGAAAAAACAGTAAGCTGACAGTGCAGATAAATATATCAGTCAAACACAGGAATTAAAAGGAGAGCAAAATCCAAAGAACTCTGTTAGTTTAACACAGCTTTTAAAGTGTCCAGCTTGACAGAACCCCACAAGAAAAATATTATTTCAATAAGAAATGCTGATGACCTTTTCCTACTGCACAAGGAGTCCTGCGAGGAAGCCTTGGCAGGTTGGAACTGGGAGGGACCTCTGAACAGGCCCAGGAATGACAAAGGGAGTGAGCTTACATGAAAAACTTGCATAGTACTAGCCTGAAAATGCAAACCCAGACCATTACAATAGAGATAGAAAGACAGATCAGAAACTGGAGATAAACAGGAACTGATTTCATTATATAAGCACCTAGCCTATGATAAGCAGGATATTACTTGGGCAAACAGTGCACAGGCAAAATTTTTCCAAGAACTATTATATTCAATAGTTGGCTTCGTTTATATTCTCTGTAAATATACTTTCCTAATGTATCTCACAATAATAGCTCCTAATTTTTCTCTCTCACTGGATTTACACTTTCCTAAGTGCATTGGCTTCATCAGTGGGCCTCCCAAATTGCCGCAGGCTACGTGAGAGCAGCTCATACCAGCCCAGTGTAAAAGGAAACACATTTCCACTACAAGCACTGCAAACACAATTCTGTTTCACTCCTACTTTCAAATTCCCAGAGCTCCTTTGTGTCGTTTTTCATTTCTAAATCCTTCCAAATTTACTTTCATTCTTTCTCATAATTTCATTGGAGCCCATCAGCGCTTGTAGCAGAGCACAACAACATATATTTTCCAAGCAATGGGAACCACAACCACCACATATCCCTGTACAAGACCTGAGGGGTCCACCCCAGCTCCCTGCAAAGCCCTTAGTGGATTCTGAGCCAACACAGTTGCTTGCAGGTTATCTGACTGACTCCTATTGATGCTGGCTACCAGTAGACCAGGTCCCTGACTTCCTCAGCACCTCTTCCTCATCTTGGTTGCTACTTCCTTTCTGGTTTTCCATGTGAAGCTCCTGCATAAGTACCTTTCAGACACGGATCCAGTACAGCTGCAGACCACAAACACCAGGAGCTGCCCATGCTGCTCTAAGAGGTGCAAGCAGAGATCAGACCATGCGCAGAGGATGCAGCGAAGGGTGGCCTGCAGGGCAGCAGTACCTGAGCACAGCGAGCTACTCCCTGCTAAGTCTCATTACCTTTTCCCGCTTCCCAGAGCTGCGGCTGCTTCATTCTCTGCCTAGTGGCTAAATGCTACAGCTGCCTGTCAGTATCAAAGCATGAGGTTAATGGTTATATTCGCAGCAGGAGTCTTTTTCTCAGTTCACATCAAAATTGCTGTGTCCTGAAGAGCCAGTCATGTATTCCCTCATGCTTTAACCCACCCCCCCGCACCACCCCCGACTTCATGGGGAAATTTGACTGAACAAACCATGCAACACCAGAGTTTCAGTGTCAGCTTCGAGACCCAGGGAAATTGAAGAAAATGCTCTGATTCATTCCAGAGAAGGTAAAATTATAACTATTTCTATGATTACATCATGTTGTTTTTTCATAGCTTACAAGCAAAAGCTATGCACACTGGGCAAAGACGAGTTTCTGTATTTCTCCGCATGTATTTTGCCTTACTACAATGATAGTTGCTATTCTCTGCCCCTGCAATAAATGGAATATTCAAATGATATAATTTTAGTTGTTTCAACTGAGCTCCAGTTATTTGTCTTCCTCCATTCCCTATCTCTCCTTGGCACTGAGAAAGCCGGTACACAACAGTATCTGTATTTCACAGATATAGGAAACTTTGGAAGAACAGGATGAAGAAGGAAGAACTACATAAAAAAGATTTCACTGTTTCTGAAAGAATGACCATAGATTCCTGTTCAAAGACGGGAGAAAATATTGTAGATACCTGCCAATATGATGTAGAAAATGCTCAAGCTGTATTTAAATAGCGTACTAAAAAATAATTGAATAAAAATACTTATGTTAATACAATCAAATTATGCTTAGTTTTAAATTAAATGTCCTTGTGGGGAGAAGGAAGAAAGTTGAATTGATGGTGAAGGCAAGAAGAATGTGAGCCTTTACTGGACAAGCTAGGCCCATACCAGGAGGAGATACAGGGTTTTGACACTAGGCAGAGTGACATGTTGACATAACTATAGGGTATCAAGGACCTACAGAACCTACAGCTCATTCACAGCAAGCACAGACATTTCTACAGATTGCAACTATATTATTTCTGTTGAATTTACTGTGCTAGCACGGCCTTAGTGGTCTGGGACTGAATTGGGTTGGCCAGAGCCAAGCTGGGTATCCACCAGCCCATGGCTGTGCCTTCCAAACAGCCCTCAATTTACTGAAGGTGTTTCTAGTGCAAAGGGAGTATGAGCCGGAGCCTTTCCTCTTGTCTGTAAATGTAGAAGTGGCAGGTAATACCCAACACCTACGTTTCTTTCAAAGAAGTTTAGTACAGAGGAGACATCAGGCACTGTGGAGAGGTATGGTGAAAAAGCTGCACGTGCAAGGATGCTTTCTCACTGCCAGGGCAAGGTGAAAGTGAGAGGTCTTTGTATAACTTCTTTTTTTAAATGATTATGGACATAAACTAGGAGTAAATTAGTAATAGACTAACCAGGAGATGCTCAGGAAGTCTTTATTAAAAAATCAACACATATGGCACTTCAAAAATGAAAAAACTCAAACAAACCCCTTTATTAGTATTTTCTGATTGAAAATCCTACTTGAATACAGTCCTAAATATAAGGGCATATTGTTAATTTGGAAAAAACCCCACAAAATGGCTGAATGAGAATAGAAGTGAGTTCTCACTTGCACTAGCACATCTGGCTAGCTGGATAGAGGTGCTAAGGGTAAAGCATAAAAGTGGAAACGGGAGGCCACATTTTCCAGAAGTTGTTAGTGACAGTGACGCTTAATCGGTAGTTTTTCACTGTACAAAAGAGCTAATGCCTGGTTCTTATGAGGGCTGAAACCCTTGAAAAGCAGGATGTTCTAAGGGTGAAGGGTTTAGCCCTTTAGCATCTGAGCCATTATTTTGTCTCAGGCTGAGCATGCAGAAATTGAGTCCTCCTAAATCTGTGTGCAGTCCTGGAAATGCTGACTTTAACTTTTTAGCCCTGTGCTAAGTTGCCAAAGTAATTTTTTTTATTTCACAGCTCACTTTACCTGCAGGATGTACCCTTCTAGATGACTGCATCATCTCTAGAGGAAATACCTTTTCCATCTACAGAAACAAATGCTATCAAGCTGGCAGACTGAATGGAAAGAGTTCACTTTATGCCCAGAGACACCTGCCTCGGGCATCACGTCTCTGACATTCAGCTTTCATTGCCTGTGGCTTTGCCCCTCCCAGATTGCTATTATCGCCCATCCTATATTCTCACGTTCTGTGTATCTGCCAACAGATGCAGCAAAATTAAACCACATCTGTTTGATAATGTCTTAAGTTTCCTGTGCTGTTTAGGTCTCTTTTGCCTACAGTCTCCAAAGACAGATTTAAACTGCTGGCTTGCCTACGGCTTCAATCAGGGCTGCTCGCAGAGCTATGCACGTGTGTGCGTAAGCCTTCCCCTCAAGTCATTCTCCTTGTTCCCTGTTTGCAATAACTAGGCATTTCAGCACAAACTGATTTTCACAAGGGAATAACATTTGTACTGTGTGGGAAAATTTAGCATGAAAGATGTTCACTTTGCTGGATTTTGCATCGGAAAACTCTGCCCAGAGCCCTGACTGGGGAGCCTTGTCTGATCCCCAGTAAGTGTAAATGGACAAACAAATAATTTCCATTCCCCAAGACATTGTGCAGAATTTACACAATTTCAAAGCTAGTTGGGAAGAGGAGTTTTACGAAGCCCTGGGGCATGGCACTCAGAGGTGTTGCAAAATGCCAAAAAGATTTCTCAGTGGGTAAAACAAAGGTTATGTTTTAATACAGGAGAAAGATCTCAGATAGTCAGGAGAGATCTTAAGATTCCCTTTCGCTGCTCATGACTTGATGCTACCAAAACATATGTTTTGTTACCTCTCAGGAGGCATGAATTAATGCTATATTTGGCTGTTAGTGGGTTTCTATTGGTTTTCTTCTGTTCAGCAATCACTGTCCCAGAGATGTCTCAATTCTCACACTGGAAAGAATGTTTTTACTGATAAAATTCTCCTAGGAATAACAGCAAGTAGCATTCAATTCAGTCAAAAAATATGCAGGCATATTACCAAATTGTTAGCTATTTGGACAATGAAGAATCTACATATAATCAGGCTTCTCTCCCCTCCCCCCCCCCTCCCTTCCCCAGTCTTTTTTTTTTTAATTTTTGATTGTAAGAAGCAAATCCTATTCCCCTTTAAGCTTCTCTGCAGGGCATAAGAGGATCCCTCCTCTGCCTCTGTCCAGCAGCACAATCATCTCTGTCCTGGAAGCTGGGAGCCTTCACTCAGTTGGCTATGTGAGACAACAACCATGTAACCAGCCTTGCTGGGCTGTGAACAGAGAATGCTTTCTACTTGTGTTACTGGCACTAAGTAAATGTTAGTATTTTCTTGATAGGAGCAGTTCTCAGTAATGAAAGGAGCCATGTGGTAGGCATGAACCTTGGTGTGCCCTTAATCCATTAAATGGGCAAACTGAAGAGAGGGTTCAGGGTCCAGTGCCTGACTATTCCTTGTTCTGCCAGAGCAGATTTCTGCCCTATTTGAAAGAAGTGATATCTATTCCAAAAGATAATGCAATTGCTTGATTTTCTGTCTCTCTGTGCCCAAGCTTGAAATTCATACAGAAAAGACTCCCTGAAGTTATTTAATAGTAAATGTTCTGAGAAAGCCAGAAATCAAATATAACTATATTTTCTGGGACTGAAATGTTTCTGTGGGTGTGGAAAAGGATTAGGTGATCTCTTTAGGTCCCTGTCAGACCATCTTCTGTGATTATATGCAATAAAACCCCCTTAAACCAGTCAGCCAATACTTCTCCTAAATACTTCATGGTTCCCTTTTTTTTCCCCCCTAAATACTATTTCCAGTGGCAGAGAAGGGTGATATGGTTGGGTTTTAAAGTGTGAGCTGAAAGGCTGCAGTTCATTTTCATTTAGATCAAGCTGTTTTGCCAACTATTCCTGGTTTTGTTTCTTTAAGTTGTCCTTTTGCTCTTTGGGTTGATTTGCCATTTAATCTTCAGAAATTTAGGTCTGAACTATTTCTGCTTAGTTCCAGCCACAGCACTGAACTCCTCCATGGCTACCAGCATATGTCTAGTGCTTCCTGCCTCTGCCATCACTGCCCCAATGCAGCCACTACCATTTCTCCATTCATTTGGTTCCTCTGCTGTTCACCACCGGCCAGCTGTGAATTGCTGTCCCTTGGCCACTAACCACAGGTTTCCAGGAGAAATGTATTTTATAGACATATTTATCTTCAGGTCCTCAGACTACTCCATCTTCCGTATTATAACCCACATGATGAGGTAGTATATCACAGTTCTCCCGAAGGAGATCCCTAATGCCGTGATCCCTACTACCTGCCCTTTGTCCTACACTGTGGTCCCAATTCTTTGCCCACATTTTCCTTCTCCACTTCTACACACCAGGAGCCCCGGCCACATGTTGTAGTTTCCATAAGTAATGAAATATTAATCTTGATTATACTCTCCTTGACACTAGTTGCCACTTTAACTGCAATAATTTCTGTGGAATCCATGGTGCTACTTTGGAGCTGGTGTAATTAAGATGAGAAACCTCCTCTTCCTACACTGTTAAATAAATTGTTATCAGATGGCATCTGCATGATGACATGTGTGAAGAGAGGCAGTGGTCCCAGCTCACCCGGCACTTGGCACTTACAGGGGGTTCTTACCTGCCTGCTACTGCTCACATTGCTTCTTTCCAGACTACAATTCCATTTTTGTAGGTTCTGACCCTCACCTAAACTAGAAAGTTATCATGGCTCTACAGAAAAATCATAAGACCAGGTTAGCAAGTGCTATGGTTTCCATGCTTCTTTCCACTTTTCACTATTAACTGTGGCACCCTTGGTTTAGATACTGTGGCAGAAAGTCAGGCAGGATCCAGCCTGACTTTTTAGTTCCAGATTTATGTATTTATCCTACCTCCAACAGGACTTTGCAAAACCCTACAAGTATTTTCAGGAAAATAAATTTATTAAAAATCTTCCAGTATTTCCTCGAAGGTTAAAAAAAGGTGGATTCAAATCTCACAAAATATTTTTCTGATTCTGTTTATCTTTCTCTTATCCTGGTTTGTTGCTGGGAGGGAAAAAAAAGTTGATAGAAGAAAGAAAAATACTAAAAAATCAAGCAACAAAAGATAAATTAAAAGCTGTTCTGATCCCTTAGTTCTGGTCCTAGAAAATTTCGTGAGCAGTATCAAGCTAAACAGAATTTTAGCTTTTGACTAAAAAAAGGACTTGCTTTCTAGGTACTTCTCCACAGGGGTGGCTCACATTTATTGCATACTCCATATCTACTACTGGTCATGATTCCTCTTCTGACTTCCAAGACAAAGCTACTTTCCCAAAGAGTAGTAGCTGGTTTGTAGGTCACCTGCTTTGCTTCCCCTTTGACTTTTCTGTACAGCTCTTCTCAGGTTTTTCTCTGCTTCCTCCCCTTTCTGCCCTTTTTCTACCCTTAGCTTCTAGAGGGCATCACAGCATTGTTCCCGCTCACTTTTCAGCTATTGAAAGAAGTGTATTTTTAGCAGACCTATCTCTTGGAGGCTAGTCATCGTGATAGTGGGAGGGCACCACAGACAGACTGGCACATCATGATTTACAGTCTTAGCCTTGGGATATGTGGCAGGAGGGGGAACTTCCTCACAGCCACCCATGTCCAGTGAGGACTCAGGAACACTTCTGCCAACACCAAAATCAGGTTTCAATCAAATCATGCCATGTGTTTAATTTATAAGCAGTGAGATTTTAAAATCATGACACAATTGCAGTTCATTTTGCTCTTTTCAGAGTCTTATCAGATATCCAGATAACAGAAAGAAATCTTTTCTGCAGCTATGAGATACAGAAACCTTTTGTTTCCTTTTTGTGATAAAAAATGTTTTCTGTTCTCACATGATTGTAGGACTTGAAGTACTAAGTAAAATATAAAATAAAATTTTAAAAAAGAGTATCGGTAAAACTCAACCTGGCTGAAATATAGAGATTAGAGACAGTAAACTGGAGCTTCTGCTCTACATAGATGAAATGAGAATAGGATGCTTACAAAGTGAATTAAAAAGGCATGACAAAAAAAAAAAAGTTTTTACATTTCATGGAAATGTAATGTCAGTATGAGAACTACTAGGTTAATATGTAGGGGCTCTTTATCAAGTAAAAAAAATAATCCTTTTGTTAAAGTAGGAAAAAGACCATCATTCAGATGGTGGGACAGCCTAGCTTTTCCACAGCACCTGGCTCAGATGTCACCTAATCAAGATGTCAGATTACATGGATGGGCAGGTAAAGGGAACATAATTGCAATGAGAATTCATTTGGGCCTTTGCAATGTGAAAGAAAAATGGAGAGGACATGCAGAAGATAATATTCAAATTAAGTGCAAATAACTATAATGAAACTCGCTGTCAAACCCTAAGCTTCATACTGTACATTCTCAAAACTGAGAATTAGGATTCAAAACATTTTTACATCCAATTTTTGTTGGGTTTTTTTGTGTGGGTATCTTTCTGTGGAAATTGGACTAAATCCTTTTTTTTTTTTTCCTAATAAATATGCAAAAGGTTAATATATTCCACCACATACAGTCCTTGTTTCACATCATTTGAGTGATTTAGTTATGCAAGTATTAGATATGCAGCAGGTAACACCAACAGGAATGATGGTTTAATATAGTTTACCATCAACAATCTGACAAACTGACAGGTAAGCTAGAACTATTTAAGTCAAGAATTAAAAACAAAAGTCAGAAAAGCATTATTTATAAACAACAGGAGTTCACCCTTGGGTCTGCTTATTGTTATACTGGCATGAACCATAAGTAACTCCAATAAAACAAGATTGGAGGAGCAGACATCTGCTGTTGAACTGTGTAGGTCCTAGAAAGGGAACTTCAATGCTTTTGCTATTTACATTTGCCTTTTAATGCCATCCTTTGGATTTTCATGTTTAGTGTTCTATACAGATTTAACGGGGCTCTCAGGTAAAAATACATAATTATGAAGTTTTCTAAAACCTGTATTATTTAATTCATTGACCATCTGTTGGATAAATACCTAATTAATCCTCTTTATTATTTATAGATTGTATCACTACATGCTCCAAAAAAGAGGTGCTTCTGTCTTAGGGGTAAATACTGAACAAATCTGAAATAAAAATATTTTAGGTATTTTTAAATTAAAATTAAATAAATACGTCTCTATGCAACAAAGACATTAAAATGTCTGATGGTTTGGGTGGGTTCTTTTAATCCTTTATAAATGAAGGTAAAAAACCCCATGAATTTCCTGCTCTTTTACACATGTAAGACAGAACTCAGACCCCAAAACTGCCTGTGACGGTGCTGTGGAAAGTGTTCAGGGGTCAGTCAAAAGTACAGAGCTGATGCTTCTTTGTCCAACACCTGTATGGTGAACACATGCTTGGCATACAAAGGGAAGTGCCAAAATAGCAGAACGGGGGCTGCCAAGGAATAAAATTCTCACCACTGCCATGTTTACCCATGGACAGCCCTTCACAAGCTAACACCATTTCACATGGAAAAGAGTGAAATCAGACCAGTAATAATTGGAGAAAGAAAATCTTGGCTTGCTCTAGCTGTTCAGGGGAGATGAGTTTGGGATCTTTCCCTCCTGAAGTCACTCTGCTGCTACATTTGCAAGCCAGGGTGCCTGCCTACACTATTGAACTGTCTGTCTGCTTGGTTAGGGGCTAAAGCACCTCAGTCACCAAAGAACACCCACATAACTTGCCACAATTGCTATGCACAAGCTATGCAGTAGATAGGTTCCCAGCATATTGCTCCTGTAGCTGACCTTCAACCTTCTGTTGAGATGCATACATGAGAATATGGAGGATAATTTGGGCAGACCAGAGATTATTGGACTGGACATGCAATTAGATGACAGAAGCACTTTTCTTGTCATCCTACACTGCAAATATGTTTTTCCAATTTTTTAATAAGGTTAATTATACATGAAATCTTGCAGATTTATATTTTCAGTTAGCTTGTGTAGGCCTTCCACTAAACATCAAAAACCTATAAATGAAAAGAATGCTCCTTGCCTGCTAAACAGATAGGTTTCTGATGATCCATGTCTGTATCTGTGTATGGGGGAATTCTGTATATTGCATTTTATACAATATTTGCACAGATCTGGAAGACAGGAAACCATTTCTTCTTACTGGGCCACAGCTGTTCCTCTATGTTTTGTGAGCTGAATACTCATAACATCATGCTTATGAACAAATTAATATGTGTGATTTTTTTTTTTAAGAAGCGACTCAGAATGCTAATTTTAGGAAGACACTTGAACAAGAAGCAAAATTTCTCTATATGCAATTTCTATATCCACTTGAAAATATGGTTTTGTAATGAAATGCTGAGAGATTCTTAATTATTGCAGCCATTAGTGGTGCCATTATAATACTAAGAAGAGACCATCTAAAGAATAATTCCCTTCAGCAGAGATTTGCTGACTACACACCTGCTTCAGCAAATGAACACAGAATACAGTGTCAAAGCACCCTTTTGACTTAGTGCTGCTTTCCCAGTCCCTTGGTCTCAGTATATCTTGCACATGACTGACAAGTATATCTGCAAAATAATAAAATGTGAGGAAAAAAAATAGCCTTCTAGTTAGTGTTTCTGCTGATGTATTAATTCATTTCTCTTCCTATGTGATACCACCATTATGCCTAAGCAGATTTTATGAGAAGGCTCACTGAAGTGAAAATCAAGCCAATGAATCGTTTAATATGAACTAATGAAAACCAGATATAAAGGCTTTCACAACTGGTTTGGAGCTTTAATTGTCAAGCTGGTGTAAATTCAGAGCACTCTTAAGTAAAACAAAGGGACTGCAATGCAGACAATGGGATCACTCTGTGATAATTGGTTTTAATTAAACAGAGGTTTAAACAACTGTCCTGCAAGGTAGTAAATGAAATAAAGAGTTTGCAAGGTAAAAGTTGGATTTGATAGAGTGTGAAAATGGCAAGTGCATTATTATTTGTGCCTTCTGCCTTGTACTTGAGCTATTACTACTGATGTACCTGGCTATAACTTAAATAATCAATCAAACCAACAAAAAGTGGCATTTGTTTCTGCTTGATCAACAAATGTTTTTTCACTGCACAAAATCTGAAACCCAAACAAACTGATTTCATGTTTGAGCGTCTCCTGTTGTTATACTGCAGTAATGCTTGTAATGCTAATGTTGGTCCACTGTCTTAGCATGTTTGTCCCTTAACTGTACTTATTAAACTCCTGCTGGGGTAAAATATACCCACAGACCAAATATCAGTGTGATTTCTGTGAGACACTTTACATTTCCACATTGATAGGCACTTAGAAATTTTTTTTAAAAGGGAAAAAATGTGTATTGCCCCTAGCTGTGTTCCTGAAATGCTGAAGATTTGAGAAAAGTATTTTACATTTATATTCCTATATCTATATCTGTATCTATTTATATCTATCTGTATGACTTTGCATTCTGCAGAACAATCCCGGAAAGCAACGGCTATAGGACACTCTGCAGAGTTCATTCCTCTAGTTGTTTTCTCATACTGCGGCCATATGCCTTCAGTGGGTATTTAATCCTCAGATTTGATACTGCTTCCCACCCACTTTGCTCTCGTCTTGAATTGGTGGAAACAGTCAACCTGTGGATGCTGCAAGGGAGGACCAAGCCCTATATTCCCAGAAACACCATGTTGAATGGCACCTGGTTTTCAGATTATTTTAATTCCATATGGCTCACACGAACTGAGAGACACACTTAACTAGAATTCAATGTTACATAATAGAAACCAGGCATAAGGGAGAGAGAATGTATCTCCTCACATTGCAGGGATTATCAAAACTTCTTATGCTGCAATTTAAGTTTTTATTATGTGCAGAGATTTAAATACCCCCCAGGATAGTGTTCTAGAACTTATTGTAGAGCAGAATAGGTTCTGTTCCAGAAATCCCATAATTTTTCCAACCTTGTATATTTCAATATGAAATTTGTACAATATGGAAGTACTTTCAGCTAAAGTACTTTCTAGATTTTTAAGCTAAAAGATAATCACTTTGAGATAAAGAAATCTTGAAAAATCATATCCATCCAAACCCTCCATCTATCTAAAAGGGCACAGCAAGAGGATTCAAGAAGAGAAGGAATTCTTCAGGGTACAACAAAGGGAAAAGACACACACCAGTAGACCTGGGACCTTTGCCCCTACAAACACTTAGCTACTTTCCACAGTTTTGTCTCTCCAATTGTCTTGCACCCAGTTTCTGGTGCTGTTGTTGCTTTTCCCTGTTCTGAGATAAAGTTGCAGGTCACATTCTTCATTTTCAGAAACATGACAGTTCTTTTTCTTCAGAAAGTCAACACATATAACATGCCATAGAGCTGAAACAATATAGGAAAAAACCTGCCCAATGTCACTAAGCTTCTTTAAACCAGAGGATAAAACCCTAAAATGAGTCATATAGACTGTGGAAAGCTCATGGGTTTGCTCTGGTGCTGGTACCACAACATGGGTAGAGTTTGATGTCATACCATCTAATCACTGGCCAGAAGACCACTTAGGCTCTTGCTTTCCAGGCTGCATCACAGTGTGGAGAGAAGGGACACCTTAAGCTGCAGGAGAAAAATGGGTCCATACTCCAATTCTGCAAAATGTTTAGGAAGCTGGAGGAAGTTTATGCTGATATCTAGTGATTCAAGCATGCAGCTTAGAAAGGCACAGTTGTTCCTTGTGCAGGATACCCTTTGGCAGTACAGAAATCCTTACTGATATTGGTCCAACAGGATGGTGAACAGTAGCTCCCCAGTAGCTTTGGGTGGCATGTTGAATTCCATCCTGCTTGTTGAAATGTATGGTTTAAAATGAGTGAACAATAATATTTGATAGGTTCTATTTAGCATGCACGTTCATCGATCTCTGGGGAACCTGGAATAGAAAGGCCCATGAGGAATCCATAAAAATCAAATGTAACAGTGTGCCTAATACTTAGTGGCAGAATCAATATCTGAAGGACTTTCTGTTTTGATGCCTTTGAATGATGCCACAGAAAGCTCACTGCTGCAAGGGGCTGATGAATAGAGTCAGAACAGGTGATCTGACAAACATGGGTGAAAATGAACTCAGATTCTGGCTTCCCTGAACAAGACTGACTTTAATCTTTTCATTAATGAAGATAAAGTAACTGCAGGGAATCCAGTTTTGTCTGGGCTACTGCTCTTTCAATTGATTTGTCTTGTCACATATTGGAAATATGCTTTAGCCAACATACATCAGCATTTTCTTAGGAAAGGTTTAACTTAACTAGCTGACTTTGGAGATGCAAAAAATTTATACCACAATTAGTATTCACTTCTGAAACAGCAGAACATTCTGCAGAACATGGACCTTTCTGTTCCTGCCATCTTCGTTCTCTCTTTCTTCTGTTGTGTCTGCTTGAATGAAAAAAAACCACAACAGTATTCAGCATATTTTGATTCTTTTCACAAGACAAAGCTAATTTTGTGTTTTTCTCATATGTCTTCATTATGCTGGACATAATTACCGGGCCATCGAAAGCAAACTCTTTGTTTAATGCATACAGAAGTACAAGTACATATGCTCTGTCTTATTATTTCTCCATTTTCATTGGAAATATTAAAGAAAAGGGCTTGCTACACTGTACAGATGAATGGATGAAGGACCCAGTATTTGGAATTCATTTACCCATATGTCTCCCTAATTATGTATTATTTTTGAAGTACTCAGCACATACTCTTCAGCATGACCAGCTTTCTTCTGTCTACCCATTAGTGGAAGCACCATTACATGTTGCATTTGTTCTCAGATTAGCACAGTCAGTCTCCTCTGTAAGGTGGAGCACTCAGAGAGATCAATCAAGCAACAGTCTTTGTGGGCAGTGGCATTTCTGGTATCGATACCTGGTGGCTCCTGCCTCAGCTCTACCTGGATAACCTTCTCTGGAGAACACAGGCTGTGACACCTGTCGCTTGTCCCCACCAGATGGCAATGCTACAGCAAGAGGCTACTTCATCTGATTGGAGGGAAGCAAATGGCACTTTCCTTGTTGCAAGTCATTTCCATATGGAAATTCACCCTGTTGCATATCACTTCCAAGTCATTTCCATTTCATGGATGATTGATGTACTTGGAAGAGTGTTCTTGCTTACTTCTTTCTTCCTCGTCTTTGGTTTTTTGTTCAATATTTTGATTTTTTGCTACATTACCTACTCTTGTTTACAGCTAAACAGTTCATTTATCTTTTCTATATTGGAGCAGGCTTTCATTCTCTCCTTTGCATTGTAATCATCCATAGCAAAGCATAATAACAATACATAGCACGGAGGGAAGGCTTAACATCTTCAAAGCACTGTAAAAACTATCCCCACTTCTGCAAGCCAGGTAAGCAGTCAGCTGTGTTTAACAGTGAGAGCACATGAAGCAGTTAGGTTAGTAACACAGCTAAGGAAAGACCAAATTACTGGCCACCATGACTCAGAAGCTTTTCAGTCTTAAGAATTGACCATTAGCTAACAGACCTCTGCTGCTGTATTTACAGCTGTTTCTTTGCTCTTTTTCAAATGCCCAGACCCAGGTTTTGTCCTTGTTTTACAAGCATATTTCTTACTTCATCTCAGAATACCATAGGATTTTTTCTTCTGTACTTGTATTTCAAAGCAGAAATATTTTGCTGCTCAACCAATGCAAGGTTCTTCTTACTGGTACCTCTTTTTTGTAGTTTAAAGCAGGATTTTTTGACTTCTTATAGTTCAAAGCAGTGGTCCTTCTCTTGTAGTCTAAAACTAGTGTTCTTTTTAGCTCAACCCTAGATAATTTGTTCATCTCTGGGAATTAGATATGCTACACATAAGTATTCCAGCCATTAACTCTTTCCTTCAATACCAAAACTAACCAGTCAGTTTCAAAATATTAATGCTTCCCATCATCTCCTTTGACTGGCTGTTTCTCTTATGACTTCAGGCATTTTCTATTTCTTATCTAATAGTGCTGGTATACACAGCGCACACAGATATGCATTGTGCTCAGACCATGTTAAGAAAGGCACCTTCTGTATATGTCCAATTTTGGGGGGAATGGTTGTTTGGAGACACTGATGTGGCTGGAAATACTTCCCAGCATCCTTTGTATATCTGAAAATGTGTCCTTGACTTTTTTCACACTTTCTGAAGTGCAGAGGAGTTACTGGCTCATGTTTCTCTTCCTCTGTCCTCACACTCCACAACACCAGGGTAATGGCTAAAGCTAATGACCAACGGTACAAGCACTGGGATGAATTCAGTTACAAATAGGATAGTGGCTAATACATACTGTACATCAAACCCAGACTTTTTCCTCTCACTTCTTCATATTTTCTACCTTTTTCTGCACATAATATAAATGAGAAAATAATAAAACAATAATAACAATAAAACAAAATACTAAAAAAAAAAATGTCTCTTGCTGGGTATTATGGGACAACCTAAAATTAGAGATACTAGTTGGTTCCACTGAACAATCTTTAACCCTTACTTATCCTGCATTTCAAAATGTCTCTCTGTGGCATGTCACTGAAAAGGTCTGTGCTGACAGAGTTCCATCATTCCTTATAACACTGTACTGAAAAGGAAACAGAAATAACCGCAAAACATATTTTTAAATCTACACAGCTCTTAGGAGAGACAGATGAAAGTAAAAAGACTGCAAAATGGGGTCTCTGGAAGAGACTTCTGGCTGTGGGCTACCAACTTCTGTGCTTGTTTTATCTACGAATTGCACCTTGTGCCCTTTGGCCTCCAGAGTAGTATCTAGTGAGGAAGAAGAGTACCTACAGACTGGACACAGCAGAGACAGAATGGGCCCTGGAAATTAACAGCATTTTTCAAACACTGCTACAGAAGATACGTGAGAGTCTTTGCTTTTCCATCTGCAAAATGGGTTTGATAACCTCTGTTTCTCTGAGAGATGATAGAAACGTCTTATCTCAGTTAGTCATACCATCAACTGGTATAAATGTGGTGTGGCTATTATGTATCTATGCTATCCTAATACAGACCACGTAACAGAAATATATTCTGGTCTTTGATATGCATAAAGTGGCATCATTTTAAGCATGAAAGATTAGAAAACTAGAACTCCTCAAAGTGATTTATAGTTCTGGCAATCGAAAACATTTACTACCTCATCATGTGTGCTGTACTCTGAAAGAGCAAGTGCTCATCTGGTCTCAAATGTCACCATGCCATTAAAAACAAGAGGCCTTGGGATTCCCCATTGTGTGACTGGAGCTTTAACTTCTTATATAATTGTCCATTTCACGTCTGTTTGTGTGCTGAAAATCTGGTCTCAACAAAGTGAATTTTTTCACCTAGTACTCCCTCTGCTCCTTTCTGAAGAAGAAAAAACAGATTTCCTGTGAATTGGCTAGAAGCTCTGTTAGCTTTCCTCTCTCTCTGGAGGAACGCATTTTAGTCATGGGAGCGCAGCTGATAATGGCTATAGAAATAACACTTCAGCTGAAAGTTTCTTTAAGCACTACTTTGTCTGTCACCTGAGTATTCTCAGGAGTAAAAACTGTTATTCTACCTGCACTGAAAAATGTGTGTGTTTCTGAAAGCATTTCTCTCTCACCCACAAATATGCACACACAATACTTACCTGTGCTGAGCAAAAAGCACTTACCCTTATCAGTATACTCCCATTTAAGTCCTCCCCACAAGTTTCTACTCCTTTTTGCTTTATTAGTAACAGATTTGTTATTTTCCAGACTGAATAGCCTTGCCATTTAATATGTCCATATTCTCAGTCTTAACTGAGAGAAAGGGGGATCAGACCCCCAGAAATATAGAAAAATTAAGGCAGAATTGCTCCATCCGGTAGCACCAATGACACAATAGTTTTATCTCCCAACCTTTGTCTATCTCTGTATCTATTGATGGATATCTAAGAAACATCTGATATCTATATAATTGGAAAGCTAAGAAATGTTGTCAAATCATTTTGCATCAAATTCTCCTTGACCCCCTATATTCCTATGTCCCAGAAGAGTAGCTGTGGACATAGTACTTGCCCACAGGGAAACCCGGACCACATGCAAAAGTGTGCACAGCAGCCTAACGGTCTGCATCAGCTGCCACCTTCTTCACACCTCTTGGAAAATATCAGAGATAGAGGAGACTCCGGTCTAAGATCAGCATATTTGCTTTTTATTTCATAACTGTATTCTATATAAAAACAGCATTCTTATTTTCACATTCCCAACTAACACTCTGGAATCTTTGTTTTCCCCTGTGTGTCTATGTCCTGATAAATACAACATAAACCATGATAAATACAACATAAGCCAAGTGAGTTTACAGGGAGATGTAACATAGTTGCTAATGAGGCTGAAATTCAAACATAGTTGCTAATGAGGCTGAAATTCACCACTGACATGTACAGAATCATAGAATTGTCTTTGTTGGAAGGGACCCTTTAGATCATCGAGTCAAACCATCACCCTAACCTGTCATCCACCACTAAACCATGTTCCTCAGCACCACATCTAACCACCTTTTAAATACCTCTAGGGATGGAGACTCCACTTGGGCAGCCCACTCCAATGCCTAACAACCCTCCCTGTGAAGAAGTTTTTTGTAATATCCAATCTAAACCTCCCCTGGCATAACTTGATGACATTGCCTCTTGTCCTCTCGCTTGTCACTAAGGAAAAGAGGTCAGCTCCCACTGAGAAAAAGTCAACCCCCATTGTATGCATTTACATACACACTTCATAGTTAAATCCCATGAAGCATGTATGTAAAGGGCTGAGTACCTCCACACTGTGAGTGTCCAAAATTCACAGACTAAAATAGCTCACCAGCAAAGAACCAAGGCCTCGTTTTCTAACTGCTCTCTGCAAGGTGATCTGAGCACTGGTGTGAACTAGTGCTCTCACAGTGATGCTCCCTGGTCACTGTGGATATATTTTCCAGCAACAAGATATCAGCACCACAGTAGGTGGGAGACTGTGGGACCAGCCTGGGTACCACCATTAGATGGCCCTGGATGGGGCAGGATGCACACTATGCCAGGAAAAAGTCCCTCTATTCCTCTCCTCCATATAGCTCTCAATGCAATCAATGCTTGCAAAAGTATGTCTGTGACTCATTTGCAAGGTGCAATTTATCAAATTGATTTAGTCTCATTTCCTGTTTGTGGGACTATCCACATGCAAGTCACAATTTCCTCAAATGTATTCATTGTCCAATGTTAACTTTGTTTAACCATGGGGACTGACTATGAACTGTTCTCTATATTTGTTCCAAATTTGTTCTCTCTATTTACTCCCTTGCTCCAAAAAGACTGATAAATAATTGCAGAAGACCAAATCTATCATGTGGCTTCACGGCTGCTTCTTGACCACATGAAGCAGAGTGAAAGCTACAAAAAGGGGGTTCAATAGAGGACTTGCATGTGAGTCCAGGAATGGGCCTCACATCTTATGTAAATGACAACCAGCTGGCATGTGCAGGGCCTGCATAAATTGCAGTCGGTAATATCATGGGGGGAGAGTACTGCCTTGTGATCATTTCAGTCACTGACATACCCAAACAGATCTTCCATCAGCAGAGCTCAGGACTGAGCCACTGAGGAATTGGTTACCAGTATATAGTATGACTTCTTAATCTCTTGGTAAGAGCTTATAAAAGTATTTTTTCCTAAGAGTAAACTATGGCACACCCTTTTAAAATACTATTATATAACTTTTTTCTGTGACTGACTCATCTCTTCATTATGTCACTGTTATATTAGTAAATGCACTGAAGATGTTCCTGATTTAAACAAACAAGCAAGAGGGCAATCAGTCCCTACATACTCAGGCAAACAATCTAGAAACTGAATTATAGATAGAGCTAAAGTAAATGTATGAATATGTTCAAGCTGATTTGTTGACTCAGTTCCATAAACACCTCTTGGATTTTAATCTACACTCTTCTGTTTTCTGTTTTTATGCATCATTCTATTTTCTTGCAATTCATCTTTTGTGTTAGATTTCTTCATGTATTTTGTCATTCAGAGGCTTGTGAATGCAGCACATTTCAAGATGTGGATGTGATATATATCTGTTTTTCTCAGGAAAAAAAAAATAATAAAAAAGAAAGAAAGAAAGAGTGAAGAATATGTAAAACCCAGCAACAGCAGCATCGGCAGTAACAAAAACAACAAGACTTTCTATTCATATCTGAACCAACCCCACATTTCCCATTGTATTTTCCCAAGGCATCTGATTTTATCTAGTCACTGTCTGTCCCTCTCGATCGCCTATGCTTTCCCGGGTGTACATCTCCACGGTGGGGTTGGTCTGCTGAGCCTTCCTGCCTCTTCTGTTGGCACTACAATCAAGTTAGACCTGGAAGTTAGACTCTATCAATTAATTTAAATGGCCTGTTTAGTTGCTTTCTTTACCTTGCAGTCTTCCTAGTCTTAAAAACATAAAAAAACCCTGGAGGTTTTGCTTTCAGGAAAAGAATGGGATACACAAGCCTTTTAAGACTGAGAACAGTATCAAAGTCCATGCTACTGAACTGCTAAGATTATGAACCCCAAATACAGACCAGAGAGTTAAAAAAATAGCACACAGGAGAGAAAACAGTTTCAGAATGGTAGCTTGGAAAGAAACAAGAATCTATTTCCATCAAAAGAAAAGGTAAATTGTATTGATTTTACCAGGCACATACTGTGATGGGTATATGGATGTGAAAATCAACTTGGATGAAGTGTTTATCTGTTTGTCCTTTAGTTTGTATGTCTGCATTTTCTTCCCCAAATAAATAGTCCCTCAGTCCTTCCTCCCTTTTTCTTTCTATCTTTATGTCCATCCTAACAAACCAGCAAATGTTTAAACTAGCAAACAAGTAGTAGTAAATTGTTGCTGCTCCCCATGACATTAGATGTATATCACTGTACTCAAAGGAAGTCAGACAAAACCCAATCTGAATAAAAAACACACAGCAAGCCACTGGATCTAAATTTAAACTGTTTTACATCTGCTTAACACCAGCACAACAGAACAATCAGGTCACTCATTTGTATGGTATATCTAACTGGATTGCACTGGTGGCTTATTTAATTGCCTCTCTACGCACTGGATTTTCATGGATTATAGATATTTTCTGGCCTAATCATAATTGCTTCATTTAGTTACATAAATCAATTTTGGTTATAGATTGTTTATTCTAAAATGAACTAGATACAGAAGCAGATACGTTTTGTAGTACTAAATATTAAACCACGTGTCCTAGATATAGTCTCTCAAATTTATAACTGCAAATTGAAGGCTAGCTCCTTAGCTTTTTTCTTTTTTTCCTTTTTTCCCTTTTTTTTTTCCCCTGAAGTAAGTTTGGCACCCAGGCTTCATTAAACCCCTGGAATAAATGACCTTGACAAGATCTCAACTAATTCTTCAGGCTTCTGGACTTTTCATTGGAGGAGCCTCTGTGGCTCATACTTAAAACTCTCCTTTTTTTTTATTTAATCTATGTCACTTTTATCTAACACCCATCCTACATGTGTGACAAGCAGCTGAAACTAGGCTGTTGTTGGTTTCTAAATATATAACACTGTGTGAACACTTTCAAATAAGTACTGATCCTCCAGTGAAGTGATGAATTCAGCTGTTAACATTATATTACACCCATTCCATTGAAATCATTGCAGGATCCATTTTAGACACATATGACCTTAAGGCTACCTGGTTCCAACTCCTGCCAAGGAAGAACTGCCTCTTGGAGTGTACTCATCTTCCACTGCTCCTCAGGCATCTCAAAAAATAGGTCTTTTAGCACATTTCAAGGGAAAAACTTCCCTTCTAACCCTTCCAATATGAAATGATACTTAGTTTCAAGTCTCTTAATATTAAATTTAAATTCTCTTCCATCCAGCGTCACACTAACAAATCTGCCTTCAGTTTTCAGGATCACTGTTGTGAGGCTACTTGGAAGTTCATTAGGACACATCACATCCTTCACTGAACTAGGAAATGCCAGATCCCTGTTTGACTGTATAATGATAAATTGTTCCCGTCCTGGCATGTCCCAAGAAAAAAGGATAATGTAGGAACAGAAATGTAAATATAATGTATATTTGTTTTTCCTGAAGACTGTGAAAAACTTGTGCATGTTCTTCCAGCTCACATGCAGTCATCTCCCAGTCTTTGATGCTGATGTACTTTGCAATGGTACTGCAGCAAAACAGCAACATCCTTGCTGAAGCCAATGGCCTTATCAGGACTATTGAAAACCTTCAAGAGAGGAGAAGATCAGGAACAAAGGAAATACATAAGGTGCAAATGAAGACAGAATTGGATGAAGATGTATTAACTTTACTTTTCTGGTTTGAATTTCATTTTATAATTTCCTGCTCACAGTTCCATTCTCTGTTCTTCTTATCTCTCTCCTCAGTGGTGTTTGATGTTCCTTCCAAGCCAGGGTCTTTTCAGCCAGTTTCAATCCTTTTGACTGCACTCACATCCAAATCAATTTGAATTATTGTTATTTTTTCTATTCAAGAAAGGTTATGCATGGCCAGTCTGGAGTTTCTAGGACAAAAGTCAAACCAGCTGCCCACAGACATCTCATATTGCTTGCTGTTTGTATTTGAAATCTCACAGAAAAGGAAAATTATTTTCTGCACACTGCATCTGGGAACAATTGATAGAGTTTATGAGACCAGCAGAAACTCGAGGGGCATTTAAGCAGGTTTTGAAACACTGCAACAAAGGCCTGACCCCAAGCCTGCTGAAGTAAATGGAAGAAAATTCCCACTGATTCCTGTGGTCTCTTTGGATCAGTCCCGTGGTTACTTAAGCCAAAGGACACAGTAAGGCACTTCAGTAATTAGCAATGCCTGACTTCTTTACCAGTGACACAGCCTCTGGGGGCAGCATACGCACGCTGTTTTCTGACAGCCTCGGAGCAGGGGCATGGAAAACTCATTTGATATAAGTACCTTAAAGTGATTTTAAAGCCTTACCGCAGCTCTGCTGGCCCTGTGGCTTTGGAGGTTGTATATAGACCTAAGGTGATCAAGGATGCAAGATGAGCATGGACTACTCCTCCTGTGCCTATGAGATTCATACACTGTTTTGTGGCAATAAGGAAGTTGCTGAGTATCAAGGGCTAAAAAAAAGGTTCACTGAAGACAGTGAGGAGAATCCTGGATTTATGCACCAGGTTTCTTTCACAGGAGCTCTTGCTTGGGCTGTTTCTTATTGTAACACGTCTTGTTTGCTGCAATGCCAATTTCCTGATCCTGGACCAGCTTTTCGCTCAATCTAGAGCAGCCCACCACACAGGTGAGCAGCCTCTGGTGCACTGCACAGCATCTAGGATTGATGTCAAGTCTTCTCATAAAATATACTGTGTCCTAGTCTCTTTCACTGACTCCGGAGTGTATCTGTGTAATTCTGTGGAAAATTATGGTTGTCTTTTCCAGCTAATGTGAAAAAGAAGAATCTGGCCAATGCAATTCATCCATATTTTATGTACCTTGGTCTTTTTAATATACCATATATTCATCAGTGTTTTATTTAGATTAGCAACAAAGTTGATGGGTTATATATATTTAAAAAAATGCAAAGAGAAAATTAAGATATATAAGCATGTGCTAAAAGGTACATCTTCAGCTGAGATTGGAAGAAGACTGAGAATTTTTAGGGAAAGAACTACAGGTAATCAGCTTCAGATATCAGGAACTGTAGTAAAAAATGCATCAGGAAACACAAGTGGTGAGTTGTGCACAAACACAATGAAAACACAGCTGTAAGAGGAGTATGAAAAATAAGGAGGGTGGCTGAGAAAAAAACCCAAACAACTTCCAATAAAATGTCCTGGGGCAAGGTTTGTGTAGAGCTCAAGGAATATGAAGTTCAAGAAAGAAACAAATAGGGAGCTCAGAACAGCTCACTGCTGTCTTCTTGAGAAGGTGGGTAAAGCCCCAGGAACCTGCTGCTTGGGAATGCTATGGAAGAGAAGAGAGAACTAGCTGAGGTAAGTATACCAATAACACGGCAGAGGAATCCTGCAGGCATAAAAGCAAGCAAAGGCAGGCTTGGGCAGTGATAGGTAATTGCAATGTCAGTAGGGTGCATGCTGTTTTCCCTGGAAAGAGATTGCTTTGGAGCACCTATCTCTTTACAGATATCTTTGTTGTATCACTCCATTATCACAGTGCCCCACAAGTTTAAAGACCATTATTTATCCCTAGAGATTATCATTCCAAAGGTACAGATCTAGGAACAGAGGCACAGAATCAGATCGTTGCATTGCATATGGGCTTACTCGGAGCGTGACAGAGGAGCTGAGCAATGCTTGTGCATTGATTAAAACTGCTTTTGCTCTTCAGACTTGCCATACAAACAGGTGAGCTGTCTCTCTCAAACCACAGGGCTGCGAATGACCAAAATATCCGATAAATATAGTAATATACACACAATTTTTTGTTTAGTATTTCTCCTGAGCCTGATCAGAGGGCTTGAAAATGCTGGGTTTTTCCCACCAGCACTAAGGGCACTTAAGGAAGTGAGAGCTCTTCTTCCCTTCAAATGGGCACAAAATCGTGCTGTTACATTTGAAATTATCTCTGGCTGTCCCTTTTCAATTAAAGCTGGTCATAGCTGACCTATTCTTTATTAAACGCTAATCCATAGCTGCTTCTGAGATATCAGTGAATTCAGGGGCTGGACTTGAATCCCAACCAGTTCCACACGATTAGGCAATGATGCAGAAAAAAAGCTGTTTGCCCCTGTGCAAAGTTTACTTCTGTAATTATCACCCTGTAATATGAAGGTTCACAATTAAAAGAGGATGGAATTTAAAAAATGGATTGTTTAGTGTTTCTAGCCACTATTTGTACCAGTCATATTACGTATAAATTTTAGCCAGTGACTTTTCTGTAAAAACATCCTCTATTTTTTCAGGAAGCAGTCCAGTTAGGGAAGAATTAGCATTGAAATATATGAATATTTTATGCCTAAAGTGTGATAGGCACATATTTATTCACACAATATTTCTCACAGCTCAGCATTTATGCTGTTTGCTCTGCATTTGACATAATCTGAATAATATGAAAGCCCCCAGGCATATCATACTTGACAAAACTCGAGCTTTCCTACTCAATTGTGCCACAAGATTTTCAGACTTACATACTTCCATTATTTCAGCTTAGCAGATTTTAAAAAAATAAATACCACATCAGTCCTTGAAAATTTTATCCAGAGAACCTAATTTGGTTATGCTTTCATGTTTATCTGAGGACTTTTTGTACACTCGTATGAAGTGCACTAGGCTGTGCACATTATTTTCTTTCCACATTACAAGTCCAAAGTAATTTTTTTATTATTTTCATTATTATTTATCAAAGTAAACAGCATCCTACATTTGAGTGTAATGAGATATGATCCAGGAATGCAGACCGGGACTTTAACCTTCTTATTTGAACTGGTAAAGGCACCAGAGCTCCTTCACTTTTTTCTTCTGGTGCCTTGGATAACACGCGCTTCCTCTACACATCTTTCTCCTTTTATTCTCTTTTTCTCCTCAATACTATCCAAGAGCAAACTTCCTCCTGAAGAGAACTTCCTTATTTGCACAATTTGAAGTTTCCCCTAGTTTATTTCCCCATATCCCTGCCCTATTTCCTGATGATGAAGTTTTCACAATCCAATGCTATATCAACAACACGTAAGTTCTCTCTCATGTCCAGGACTATCAGGGTTCCCAGGCATCACTAGTGCTGAATAGAGGGACCAAGTGATGATCTCTGCAGAATAGCAGGGATCCATTTGAGATGGTTTCTTCAGCTCTGAGGTTCCTTGTTGTGGACCGAGTGCAGAAGAGCTGATTCCTCTACCCAATCTTTTCAGATTCTCTACAATATAAGACATGACTTGTCTAAAGACTTTCTGAGGTCATGTAAGTGACAGGATATAATACGTACCATGAACTGCTGCTAGACCACATAACTGTGCCTTGGCTAACTGGTAGAGCTAGTTAGCAAATAGCACAATTTGCCTGTGGCTTCTGCATCTAATGCACATATTTATCACACAATTTTACAGCAGATGACTGTCACATTCTGATAACCCTCCTTCTTGCATTTGTGTGCATCTTCATATGCATCTTGCATCTTTTTATGCATTAAGTTAACAGGCAGCTAGAGCAGAGCAGACAAACACTAGTGAGGAGATTATTCATTATGATTTCCTCTATTACTTAAAGTTTTGGTGGATCTACTAAAAGTCTGATGAATTTTCAAAATCCCATGAACTCTGAAACATTTTCTTTCCCAGGTGTTGCTGCCAGAAGTTATTTTCCCTGTTTCAGAACAATCATGAATCACAGATCTTTGACAGCAGACTGATCAAGGAGGACAAGTCTTAAAGCAAAGATATAGTCTCACATTTGAAATTGTCAATCCAGATATGATAGATGAGTCCAAATCCAGAGTCACTGCCCTTTACATTTTCTTTAGCCTCCTCTCCATCTTTCTTGTTTCAGCCAATTTGGTTCAAGAATATTTAATTAAAGAAATACATAAGGGTGTAGGTTTTGCATGTAGTCTTGCTAAGTGCTTGCTTCATGATTTATAACTTCGCAGTGCTCCTACTTCTGTTAAAATGGACACCATCATAACAGGAACCCTGAGTAGTTATTTTGTTACCTAGGCATCACCTGAGTGGTTGACATTACCATTTAGGTAGAGGTTGCTACTTTCTAACTGAAAATACAAGCAACGCAGTAGCTGAGTATGCAAGATTTCTACAGTATTGCTTGTGAGCAAGATTTGCATACAAGCAACAACGAAGAATCACCTGCAAAACAGCTCAATGGCCCGGAAACCGGAAATTTCAGATGCAGCTACATGTGTATGATACCAGATTCAGATGGAATATTAATATAACTCAGTACTTATTTGTATATAAATGCATATATCTTGGGAAAAAAATGAGGCCTTGAATGTCAGGGTTGGTTTTTTTCATTTTTTAATATGGGGAGGATGTTTGAAATTTTGGGTATTAAAATAGCTCCACACAGAACCTATGCTTACTAGATTTTTCAAAAACTTGGACACACAGTCATTTCAAACATACTAATAATATGCATAACAAAAGAAATGTAAGTATGTAACTCTCCCTTTCCCTGCTCACTATGGAGTGGAAAACACTGGTGTTCGGTCCGGTGTTTGCAGTAAAGGATGTATTCAGTTTGGCTTGCATAGACACATGTGTTGAGAGTAAACAAGTTTTACTCTAAATAGCTCATGAAACTAGTGACACTGTCCTCAAGAGATGTGAAACATCCCATAGCATCACTTTTACATATTGACTTCCTACTTACATGTCAAGATTCAGTTTGCTTCCAACACACCAAAATGCAAGGCACTGTGCCTACCTACACATACAGGACTGAGTATTTGGCTGCCTGCCCTAGAACACAGGTTCTGCAAAAGCTAAGAGAAGGCAGGGATGATGTCATATTGTCTATGCCATGCAATTTGTATTTTGAGGTCAGAAAGTGAAGTGTAAATATTGTTCATGCTGCTCCTAAAGAGAGGATGTAGAAAATTTTTATTTTGCCATGGGTCCAAGTGATAGACTGGAAACAGTACTTTCCAGAAGCAATTTTTAAATCAACTACCAGATTTCTCTACCTGATACAGACACTGAATACTGGCTGCTCTGTTAACCATTTAGCAGGAATTTAAGGACTGCTTTAGTTAGGTAATTTCCTGTCCATTTTGTCCTCCTTCCCAAATGGAAAAAAAAAATCATGTGCCAATAAGCTTTCATTAAAAAATAATTATAAAAATAGCCTGGATGTAATTTTGAGATAAAAATCTCATCTCATTGTATTTTCTGTCTCAGATCACACAAACTATTTTGTAAATCCCCACAATTAACTTCTCAGAACAAAATTCTTCTCCTGTCAGATCTGCCATTACCATCGTTCTCTAGTTCCACAAATGATAATGTTTGTTCGAGGGTTGTTATTATTTTTAGAACTACACAACACAATTCTTCACAGTGGTATTATCAGACATAAAATACAAGCAGAAACAGTCTGCAGGATGCACCACAGTTAATCAATAGTACTAGAAAATGAAAGATTTTAATCAGAAGTTTTACTAGCAGGAGAATAGACTTTTACAGTACCAACAACACATATCCTGATTGTAAAACAGTATCTTTCTAGTCTCTGATTCCTAGCATACCAAAGATTTCATTTTATTACTGCAACCCATATTCTAATACATGAACATTACAGACCCCTTTTGCCTTTTCTTTGCAGGCCTATTCAAAGTTCACTGACTGTGTACTGTATTTAGAAATGATTTTTAGAACAGGTTTTCACAGTCTGTTTGTTGGTGGGTTTTTTTGGTTTTTTTTTTGCGGGGGGGTTGTTGTGTGGGGCTTTTTTTGTGGGGTTTTGGGTTTTTTTGGTTGTGGGTTGTTTTGGGGTTTGTTTTGTTTTCTTTTGTTTTTTGGGTTTTTGGGGTTTTTTCTGGTCGTTCTAGAAAGCCTAAACATTGGGACACCATTCATTGCTTAGAGAATGAACAAGTCTTAACATTACTTCTGTTTTTCTCATACTGTTCTTGTTCACTGTGAAGGTAAAAATTAAGTAATTCTCTGTTTTATAAATGATTATTTTTGTAATGAACTACTATACTCACGGTATAATTTATATAATATATTGTACTATCTCATTCTCAGTTCAGTCTTGGCAGCATCATGCTTTGTAGTATAGCTCAGGACACAAACAGAACCCCATTACACTACTGTACGTAAATCTTTGCTATAGCTAAGTTACTCCACTATAGTTACTCTACTAGTTACTCTGATATGCTTTTGAAGCTGATTTTTACACTTCCCTTACAATATCTTTGATACTTCATACAGACCATTTGCCATTAAAAGCACTTTCCAGTGGTAATGTTCCCCCACTTATAACATCTTGGATCAAAACAGCTCCCAAAGCATATTACCAACTGGCTTTATTGTACAAATGAGCTACTCAGAACTCCTTTCTTTTGGAGTATAGCCATATTTGAAGGAAAATGCTTCCACTGCTCAACACTGCACTACTATCTTAAGCAAACCTTCAAACCTAGTTGCTTACACTATGCACAGCTTTGAGCAAGAGGTGAGTGTAAACAACCCAGAAATAGCCCCACTAAGCAATGAACTCATTGGTACATTTTCATGTCACAGTTTCTGCATAGGGAAGTATTTTAGTAATGGTGTCTTCTGAGGACACATTCATGTTCCTTTTAGTCTCCCATGTTCTGCCTTGGTAGAAGCAAAAATTCCCAAGATATAATGAGGAATATGACATGGCTGCACAGCTTCTGCACAATGCAGAACCCTGATTGCTATGAAATTGTCATATAAAGAGAGGTTGAGTCTATGGAAGCAACCAATGATGCTTCTACAAATATCATCTAGCCATATAATGTCTGTAAAAGCTATTTCAGCAAGGAGACAGAGGTGATCTCTGGGGAGAGGCTTTTAAATTTTCTTTCATTCCAAGTTAATTCCCCCAGCACCCACTTTGATGCTTCTGAATTTGACCCTGAATTATCAGCAGCAATCAGCCCATGTTTGGGACTGGAGAAGGTCTAGGCAAGAATTCCAGTGCTGAAGGGCAGCGTGGTGGAAGCTCCAGCTTTTGGAAGTACTACAATGACGTGAGTTGCTGTCATGGTCTTTCTTCCAATTCGGAGCATATGTGAACCAGATCTAAAGACTCAGATCCTCTGGTTTCAATTCTTCTTCACTGAACTAATAAAAAACCCCAAAACACAGGGGGATGCACTTCAGAAGCAAGAATTGCAAGCTGCATCTCTAAGGATCATAGATTAGATTTGCCCTGGAAGGAAGATTCTATTAAGTTCTTGTTTGAGAGAAATATTGTAAAGTAAGGTTTATTTCATGCACAATTCCTTTTTCAATGGGAAGTAAATCCTTGTATATACTTCTAAGGAAACCGTCTGCACAGGCAGATAGTTTGTAGTATGCTAAAGCCAGAGTTCAGGAGTTTTTAATTTTATGTTCCTGTTCTACTGGAAAAGCTTGTTTTTGCAGTAAATAGGAACTGGTTAGGGAAAACTTTAGGTTAGTTCAAGTACATCATCTTATACCACTTGTGTTTAACAGTTGCATGAACTAAAAATAAAGAAACTGCTATGGCAATAGGTCCAAATTTAACTGACACGATCTTCAGAGACCACAATACAGATTCAATGCAAAGATCTCAAAGCAAAGCCTCAGCAAAAATGTTTTCATTGCAAAAAATGCAGTTAAAACCCTTCAGTGAGGAATGACTGATTAAGCTTGACAAGATCCCCAAAAGCACATATACAATGTATGCCACATATATGTACAATACCTATACTAAACTTACTAAAGCGAGTAAGAGGAAAAAGTACAAGTGGACAGAGCTTCACATGACTATTTCATTTCTCCCATCTGCAACTGTATGACCTGAGGGAACTATCCTTTTTCCTTTAAAATCAACCTGTTACTTGTGGGGCATGTATAGCATTGTGAGATTTTCTGATGAAAAAGCTTTCAGCTCTGTAGACACAGAAAGTTACTCCAAATTTCCAGCAGTTTTTACCAAAGAGAATTTAAGCCTCAAGGATGGAAAATAGCAAAAATCTTCTGACACATATGACTTTTATTTACCCAAGTCATAAGTTCAGCAAGATCGCTAAAGTAAACAAAAGCCACATAAAATCAGAATGCTTCAGTCTCAGTCCTTCTGACTCAATCCTTATAGTAACTGTTTTAGTTTAGTAGCACATCTTCATATTAACACTAAAACTGAACTAGAATTTGCTCATCATCATTCTTTCCCAGTACTGTTCATGAATTCTGATAAGACCAGATAAGGAATAACTGGCCTATAAACAGAAAAAAATACTGGAATAACTGTACCAAGAAATGCATTGAATTTGATAAAGCACAGACTTTTCAATAACCTTTAAAGTTTTCCATTATGTGCATATTATCTCCCCACTGGACATGGCCTTGCTGGGCAAGGTACAGAGCACACAAACACTTCACTCCAGCCCAAGAGAGCTTGTGCTGGGTACTCCTCAGCTGGCAGCTGCTTATATGCTGACACAAAAAATGTATGTAAGTAAAGAGGTCTGTGTGCATCCCAGCATAAACAGCTTCTTGGCCTACATGCTTCTGAGAAGCTGTTTAGGACCAATAAGCCAGAGGATAGATTTCTGAGGTAGAGGAAAAACCCTCATAAATATGAACCGGACATCTTTATTTAATTTCCCTTAGAAAACAGATACAGAGTTAGATTCAGAAATGATTAATAAAACTGTCTAAATTTGATTCTGTCACTCTTAATCTAAGCATATATAAGGGAGTCTAAATGGATATAAATTTGATATCGCAGAGATGAAAATTGTTTTAGTTTAAACAGACTGCCAGGACCCTGACCACTGGGTTGGCTCTCAGTGCCCGTCACAGATCTGGGCTCAGGGGCTGTGAGGAACACTTCTTCCAGACTCAGGAAGGACAGGAGCCATTGGATTTCACTCATTACTTCACCAAGAGGCCTCAGTGCAGAACTTTATTGTTTAATTTGTCAGACAGACTGGGATTGCTGTTCACAGCTTGTTTTATAGTGCAGCTCAATTTTTAAATATATGAACATTCTTCTTCACCCACCTACCAAGACTGGGTCTGCTTTTGGTTGTAAATCTGGCCATGTTAATAACTATCAAGTCAAAACGCTTTCTCGCAATTCTTACCTTACTTCTACAGGTATCTCTTGTTATCACGAATTATTGCAGGAGACACACACCATATCCTGGACACTGGAAAACAGAAGAGAAGATTCTTCTCAAGAGTTTTGTTCTAAAAAGCACTTGAAAGTTTTAAATGCTGCTACACAGGCTATTCTCTTACTGAGCTGAGCCTTAAAAAACCTTTTCTTTCTTTTTTCAAAGTTTCAAATTAGACAACCAAGTGTGTTGCAATTGCTTCTGAGCTGCTTGTGAGTGCATAGTAATAGCAAGGCCAGAGTCTCCAATACTGCTTGGCTGATGAAAGTGAGCATCACTCTCATTTGCCCTCATTCAGGAAAAGTCTTAATGGGAAGCAGAGCTCAAAAGAAATTGTCACTTTGTGAAAAATGGCTATGTGGGGAAGAGCACTTTTGTTAATAGTAATTGGAGGACATACTGCAACATCTCTTCCAATTGTCTGAAAATCTGTGGACAATCCAGAGCCCCATTTACCCCCATTTTCCACCAGAGTAATTCCACTGACTGCATTGTAATGATCTCTTTTACACCAATGTTAGCAAGAAGAGGATTACACTCCTGTGCTGAGGTCCCTAGTAAAGGTGCAAATGTCTAAAATCCCGAGAGAGCAGATGTTGAATTCAAGGCCCACATTATGCCTAGAGTTCAAGGCTCAGAAGATGAGGACAAAAAATAAAAAGACAAAAGAAATGTTATTTTGACTCAGTGTCTCACTGTAAAATACCAGAAGCATAATGACATAATATTAACTTCAGCAAAGGATACAGAAGGTTACAAGGTTATTTCTTTTTATCAGCTAAGATATCTTCTGTGACAAAACTACTCTTCTGCAGTGCAGCCTACTTCATCCTCATACAAATGCAGAACAAAGAGGGTGGAAAAAGAGCTTTTCTCTCCTATTTTCTTTTAATTTTTTTCCACAGCATTACTCAGAGGTAGATTTCAGCCAAGCTGAGACATGGCCTTTCAGGACACATTGTACTCAATAATTTCATCAGAACATTATTAGACAAAATTATTTGCAAGCACGAAGTGGAACAGTAAAATCTCTTCATTCGTAGCATGTAGCAGCCATCAGGTAGAGAGACGTGCTGTTATTGGCAGTTCAGCTGTGCCCCTCTTTCCTTGCTATCTGCCCATAGTGATTCTGCAGTTCTGTTGTGTGTTACAGGTTATGAGCTAACAACTAAATATTTAAGAGTATTCTTTAACTTAGATGCAGGTCTAAAGGATGAGTGTTGATAGTATAAGACCAGTCTTTAACTAAGGTGCAGACAGTTGTAACCTTAGGAGCTTGAATTCCTAAGCTATTGTTCTGTTGTTTCTTCCTCCTTATGACTGAGTTTGAGTTAGGATCAGTTGTATTTTGACATAAATGATGCTTGTTTCTCCAAAAAGAAAATGAGTACTGGTCTTAGAGAAGGTCAACACTAGGAATCAGAAAAAGTCATCCATCTGGATATCAGTTTGAGATTCCTGCCTCTGCTGTGCTCTGTGGTCCTTATTCCTGGCCCTTGCTGTCACAAAGTGCCATTCCACAGTCCTAGTGGTTTGACCACTTGTGTGACCACACAATTAACCAGATACATTAAAGAAACCATTGAAAATTAATAAAAAAGGAAGAGTTGTATTGGATTAGCTGTTCTGACAGTGTAAGTGAAAAGACTGGAACCCTTCATGGAAGGGGAAAGGGAAGAACAAGCACAAGAAGCAGTCAGGCTGGGAGCACTAATAGCATAGCCAAGACACACTACTACACAGGCCTGTGGTGTAAACAATTTGGCTCTTCTTATTAAAAAAATATTCTTTATTAAGTCCTGATACTTCTTGGACAACAGTGTAAGAACTGTCCTCAGGTAATCTGGTGTACAGAACAAAGTGAAACATTCTAGTGATCAATGTCTGCAAAAAATAGTTGGGAGCCACAAAACCCTGGACTTCAGTGTTACATGTATAGCCAGGGTTCCTGACTAACCATGATTTACACTCCTCCTTTGTATTAGTACAAAGAGTACTACTGGAGAGGGATGAAAAGAGGGATCCACACATTACTTTTGTGCCAACCACCATACTTAAAAACACATTGTGGTACATTTATCAAGAAGTAAAGAATGTGAGTTTGTACAAGTACAGTGCCTTGCTTCAGCAGCTATGGAGGTGTTACCCTTGCTAGAGAAAGAAACATTTGACTTTTCAGGGCTGCTTTCATCTGAGGGCTTCATAACAAAGCAAGGCTTGGAGATATTTTTCTTACATAATGGTTAGGAAAAGAAGTGTAAGTTAGAGTAGCTTTTCACAGGGTGTTTATTTAAACTCTTCAAACCTTCTCAGCAGATGCTGTGACTTCCTTCATTGATCTGTTTAACTAACTGAACTTATGAAGTCCATCAGTAACAGTAGCAAAGCATGCAAGTCCTTTCTTTTTTGGATCCTTGTTCTCAGGTCAGTTTGCTTTCCCTTGAAACTAATCAGCTAAATGATTTGCTTCTGCTACTGTCCAAAGTCAAAGAGGTAAATACAGTACAGGATTAAATATGCAAGGAAAACATTCCTCCCTAGTTTGAAGATCTGCCATTAGTTTAGTTTAGTTGGTAGGATATCTTAAGCATAATTAGTTTGTTAAATAATATTGTCAGATCTACTTCACTGGCTCAAGCAATATGCAGTGTTTTGTATTCAGAAATGTTAATTCAGCCACTGAAAATAATATATTTTTAGTGGAAAAAGCTATTTATCTCTGATCACCAAGTAAAACAATATTGGAAATAAATTCCAAGATCAATTCATACTGCCATTAAGAAACATGTCAGAGATTATGACATGGGGAAGATGAGAAATACACTTTAGCTTCATTCCTGTCTTTTTTGCCTATGAATCTCCTTTTGATTCATAACATCCTACTTATTTCTTGTTTCATGTGGAAAGTAGACAACCTTGATAGCAAGGGATAAGAGAAGAGAATCAATGTATTTTGCATGTGATCTGCTGGCAATATTATGTATGGAATATATGTAGTAATTTTTACCTATTCTTGTTTTATATTTACTGAATTTCAGAGTTTGACTCATGACTCATTCTTAAAATTAGTGGAGGAAGACTATGGAATGCTTTAAGATTAAAATTCTGGTCCTTGGAAGTGTGACACAGTGACAACACAAAAAATGATTAACAAAATGTACACAGTCAAATACAAGGAGGATGCATGGCACACCACAAATTTCTTGCAAGTCGTTAGTTCCTCCCAGCTGGTATTTCATGAAATTTGCTTGAAGGGAAATTCTAATTAAGTAATGACTAGTAATGTCCTTAGGCTCTTAAAGATTAAAATGATAACAGAAGTGGGTTGAATATTTGACCTTGTGCCAATTAGCACCAGCTAATAATCAAATCCAATTGAAATATTGTTGTATGGGAGAGAACTATAGATTTCATTAAGTTTTCTAAGGATTTCTTCATGTTCAACCAGTTTTAGCAGGAATGTGCTCAATAATCTGTCGACACTAGCACTACAGTACGCTGTTAATAACAAATAAATGTCACTTACCATACGGATGTAAGCAGGTCCATAGGCTGTAGATGGCCTTAATCATACTGTTTCATTCCTTGTTTTTGCACCTGACCTATTGTGTAGGTTTTAACAGCAATTGATATAATTTCTTTGAGAAAATGCTGCCTTTTTTTTGCCCTTTCCTTTCTGGTATTCAGTAATGTGCTCATAGATTTTCATATGCATGATATGATTGCCTTGCCAATCTCACTTCTAATTCCTATAGCTGGTCACATACAGCCTCCTTCACAGCTTTGTCTTCTTGCCATTTCATCACAGTCTTGGCTAACACAGTCCCTAAAAAGCATCCTAGTCACTAAAAATTATTTTGTGAGAGTCAAACTAACTTGCCAGAAGCCTTACTGTTCTTGCACCACTTAGTCTGGAGTGTGTCCAGATTTATACCCCCACTTGAGTGTCCTTGTGCTCTCCTTCGGGTAAGGCACTGAAATTCTTTTATAGTATTGTGATACCTGGCACTATGTTAGAATAACATACAACTCAAAGGACACAGGGAATAAAACTGAACACACAAGGGAAGATGTACGGGTAAGAGATCAAATTTTTCCACTTTACTGCATATCAGTACTCTCTGTAGTACCTGAGCTGATCTGTATGCGTGTTTGTGTGTGTGCACACATTTTCCTTTAAACCCAAGTTACATTTATGCTGTGTGTGTGGTTTCTCAAACATGAACAGTGAATAATATCCTATGGTTTTATCCTAAGACATCAAAGCTCTCTATACAGTAACCGTAGAAGTGATCCACTCCCATTATACCGGGAATAAAGGTCAGAGCAATTTTCATCATTTTCCCCCTCTCTCAGCCTCTGAAATCAAAATCACCATGACAGCTTTTTGCAGCACTGAGCTTTAACCTTGAGTGGGATTATTTAAAAGATGTTTTACTATTTTTCTACTGTACAAAAATAATAAAGAGGTTGAAGCTATTACACAAGACATAGCACTTTGGAGGGGAATTTGCAACACACTCAGAAAGTGACCCATCACTCCAGAGGTGACATGCAAAATATCCAACAGGTAATTTTAACAGAAAAAAGCTGGTATTTTGACAAACTGTATTTCTCTCATTGGAAATAAGTAGCCAATGACCAATGTGGGGTAAAAGTTATGATGAGTGACCACAGCTCTAATAGACATAGATCACACACTGGGCTGAATAGGAGCTGAGCTGTCATCCAGTCTATCAGCTCACCTCTTTTTCCCTCCCCCACTGTTAAGACTGTTGGCTCTTTATCACATCTCCTGTGGTCGACCCAGAGAAGTTTAGGAAGTCGGTTCTCCCTTTAGAGAGGGGAATGTGAGCACAAGGTGAGTAACAGCTCTTGACATTTGCTTGAACAGACCACAAATCCCACTGAAGGTCCTTTTGCCAGAAAATCTGATACAGCAAATCTGTGAGGATCATTTTAAAAGCTCTATCTTTGAACAGAGGATACTGGACCATGAAAGTCTCTGATCACTGTGACTGACACACCAGGTGAAAGTGTTAGGCACCAGTGGTATATTCAGCCAGAGATACAGTAGATAATTTCAACTTGGGAAATTTTACAGGGGTAAATAGGTCAACCCATTCCTGTGCCTTCTTCCACCGGGCTTTGCAGTTTTAGCAATACTGTAGTAAGTTTTCAAAAATTATTTAGAACTTCACATATGTAATGAAGGGCTTGTGGACCTGAAAGTAGCAGCATGAGCTGCTCTGCTAAAACATAGGATCTTTCTCAAGAAAACTTGCCTTTCCTTCATCAGTAGGCATGTGTCTGTGCCTTTGTCTATATAGATCACCTTTCTTTCCTACAGAGGTATATAACATTGAAGGGATGGGGCCAGGAAGCTGGAAGGAATTTTCCAAAACAGTATCCAATACAAATGAATATATAAGTGACACTGGATAATAAGCTGGTTTAAGGGAGGAGAACATGTGTTCCCACTTAGAAAACTTGTGGTTTGCTTGTTGGGCAGTAGTTACCTTCAGAAAAGGCAGGGGGGATCACAAGGAGTGGAAGAAGTGGTAGAAAAAAGCTGCAAGATTAAATCCTCTGCCTAATGCCCTTTGATTTATTATTTGATTTTTAGAGCAATAAATAAAATAAAAAGAAAACCCCAAACCACAATTCTTACTGTAGTAGTGGATCTCAACATTTAATGATTAAATAATCAATAGAAACACTGTAACAAGGTAAGGAAATAATACACAAATCATAAAGGACAATTAGCAATAAACATAAAACCCAACCACCATTTGGTAGAAATCACAGTATATTTATAGCTATTGTGATGTTCTAGGATACATATGACTTCTTTTTCCAGAGATTTGCCTGTGTCTAGATACACATAACATACCAAGTACTGAAGATCAGTTCATGTGCAATATATTTACTCATCTCTCACTGTTTGTTGTGTTTGTTCTCACTCCCATAATGGCCTCCTTTGCACCCACTACTACTGCTACTAAAGCTTTTGTCTCTCCTCACTTTCTCCTATTACTGACCTTCTCCACACCCTCTCAATCTTGCCACTCCTTTCTTCTATTGCTTCCTTACATGCACCCACACACAACACTCCTGCTTCTATCCATTTGCTCTTATTGACAAACTGTCCTTCGTGCCAGGGAAGTGCACTGATTCCATTATCCCAACATCCATTTTTGCTGAAAATCCTGATATTTTTTGGTGTCTGCTTTAAGAGGTGAGAATGATCCTGTGGTTAAGATGCTGGGTTAGTATTGCAGGGTTCAGATTGTGTTCCCTGGCTTCCTGCCTAGTTAATGTAATATGGTTTTATTGTAATTGAGAATAAGGAACGCCACACATGTAGAACTTCCAGCAAATTGCCTAAACAAAATGTGTGGATGTCTGAAAGCTTTCTCTTAGGTATTCACTACTCTGCAATTCCAATGGGATTTGAGGGCATACAGCACTATGTAGAACACGTTCATCATGTTGAAGGATTGGGTTTAGTTCACCACCTGCAAAATGGGGCTAATTCTTACTCAGCTCACATAAGGCTTATGATGATGAAAACAATCTATTAATGTTCATTATGTGTTCAGTTGCAACACTAGTGAGTGCCAAGAAATAATTCTCTCAGTAAGATGAATGCCAGCTAAAATAATTCTGCTCTAATAGATTAAATTCAATGCAAGGTCACCAATCACCTTCCTACAACACCCTTTATCTTTAATATGTTCCTAACACAGAGAGAGTCTATGAAGGAAAAGTTTAATATTAAAGCCCTTCCCTGTAGGAACACATATCAAAGCCTGGTGATACGCAGAGGAGTATGCTCCAGTGCCTGTGGCCACAGTTCCCAGCTAGGCAGTGTGCTGGTTTTCATGTCTTTAGGCTGTCAGGTTTCACACTACAGATGTGTACAAGGAGCCAGTGAGGCAACTTCTGTTGTTGTCATGTTGAGTTCAGAACAACAGATTCAAATTCCCTCGTTGTAAATTACCTCTCGATTAAAAGACACGGTTTTTATTACTAATATACTTCTCTTTCCTAATTGCACAGTTGTAGCCATCTTAGATTTTTTTCACCTTTCTCTGTTATTATTGAGTCTCTTCTTTATTTTCCATTTCATTCCATCATTTGGCTCCCAGCAATTATTCTATATAATGGCCATTTCATACTTTTCATCTTCTACATCCACTAACATCTTTAATTGGTAGCTTAGATGATACGATCTTTCCCCCAGTGCAATTTTTCATGAGTTTGTTCTGAACTCAGTGTATCTTGTAATTTCCTTACCTGTGCACAGATCATAACTTCCATTTTATAAGCTTTTCTGTTTCTCCTTAGAGCACTGGATTTACCTTAACATAATTGAAACTCCATTTTGAATGCAAGAAATGGACTTTGTGCACATTAATGTTTTGCTGCACATGCCTGAATATCTTGCAGATGTAACAGGCTATGTTTGCAGAGGCAGGGTGTACCTCTCAAGTGTATTCAGAAGAGAGAATAGCAGAACTGTAAAGTTCCTCATTTTTGTAAGAAAACTGGTGACATGAACTATGTTGAAATAATTTGATATTATCATTTTCTTTGTCTTGGGTGGCAGAGAAAAGAACTTGGAGGACTTTTGTATAGTTTAATGTTGAACCCATTCTCTGAGAACTAACCAAAGTTCCTTTACATATTAAAAACTTAATGGTGCACAGACACCTCCTCCAGCCAGAAGGATCTGGGGAGCCCACGTAGGATAAAGAAGACAGTGACAGAAGTCATGAGGAGCAGTGATGCCATGGAATGTAGGCAGAACGATCACTGTAAAGGCTACTCCACAGGCCTGCCTTTTAGTGCCTACAAATGATCATGTCACAGCCAGACTCTTCATACACAGAACCTAATTGTGCCTCCTGGAGAAGGTAGGGAGAATATAGAGTGACATAATTTAGGCCAGGCTTCTTGTCCATAATGTCTATGCCCTTTTATTTCTTCTCTCCAGGATAAAGAACACTTTCAACTTCTTGTTGCTCAGTGCAACAATGTTTCATATTAATGTCAAGAATCACTGCTTTCTGAACTATAAAAGTGTAAAAGTTCAGATTAAAACAAAACACAACCAGCTCCTGCAGCCATCCTCACCAGGCAACCACTACACATCTACCTTGAGTAGGTGAAGGCATGTGCTGTGCTGCACGCCCAGCATGGCCTCCAGGTTGTGTTATGCCACACAGGGCCTTTGATTGCAGGATAAATTCAGCCATCTCATTGCAAGAGGAGCATGCAGGCAGCTCCTGCTTAGTACCCTTGACTATGCCACATGTGTGGCCTTGTCTTCGTCTACAACTACAGCAAGAAGTTGTCTTGTGACTATCCTTTCTGTTTGACAGCAGAGAAGATGAATAGAGTTGTTTTCTTGTAAGAAATCCTGTAATAATTTGGATGATCAAAATGGGGCAACCACTTCTATGGACAGGGCATGGCATTCCTAGCATGTGAATCAGAGGTCATTTTGATGCCAGCATCACTTGGGGTTCCTAATTTTTAAAAGGATCTAAGATTACCTATGCTATTATCTTCTTACAGTGTTAGCTCTAATAACCAGCATCTTAAATGATAACTTACAAGGTCTTACTGTCTGTCTTACTGGAATCATAATGGACCAGCATCTCCTTTCCTTTCCTGCTTGTTGGAGGGCAGACTTCATATCTCAGAGTTCAGGTTCTTCCTTTCCCACATAATGACTACCATTTAGATCTTTGTATCAGAAAAATATTACATGGTACCTCCAGTTTGACCCAGCACAGTACCAAGAAATGTTGTGAGTTTTAACTGACATTATATTTAATGGGAACTGAATGTAAGCAGCATGCTGTCCTTTGATATATTGGCTTGGAGGTATTACAGCACAATAGGTAACACCGTGTTTGTGACCCAGCCGTTCAAGGGCTGAGGATCTGTAAAGTGCTCTTCTTTTGCAGCTACATTTCCCGGCAGGCTTTGAACAGCAGAAGTTGACACAATCTCCAGTGCCCTTGGCTGTGTGCATACAGACGGACACTTTAGCTCAAGTCCTTGCGTTCTTTTGGCAGAATACCCAGTCTTCCTGGGAATCCTAATCTTGTATTTAATCACTTTATCTTTTCAATTTCATCCCTTTCCTATCCTAATTCTTACTTTTTTATTAAAGCCAGTACACAAAGATCAAGCGGGTAGAATGTGTTCTGTAGCTGTCAATCAGTGGGCACAAAAAATACAAAATGTGAATAGTTAAACCAGCAGACTTGCCTGCTGGAGTTATCTGCATGGCAGAGATGTCAGAGTATTGTTTCCAAGCTTGACTTCTACATGCAGGGAGTAGCAGAGCATGTCCTGGCCTCTTTTATCTTCCTCAGGAGAGCAGCCAAGTGGCATAATCAATTCTTCCAGGCTTTTGTCTTTCACCTGATGTTTACGTTGCTCACTGCCTAAGGCTCTGCTGTTCTTCTGCCCCTTTAAAATGTATTTACTTTCAGACGTTATGAAAAAATAAATCTAAGTTTTGCATGGTGAGATATCACAGAATCACAGAATCTTAGGGGTTGGAAGGGACCTCAAGAGAGCATCGGGTCCAACCCCCCAGCCAAAGCAGGTTTATATACATATATAAAAAAATGGACTGTATCTGTAAAAAAGCAGTTTTCTCCTTTTCTCCTGTTACTTCAACTGCAAACATTCCTTAGTTGTTGAGAAATAGTCAGGCAAACAGAAAACTAGTGCTAAAAAGTTAAAGAACAAGCAATAACCTTCCTTGTACAAGCTAATGAGGGAATTTTAGTCAGACAGACAGTTTTGATAAGCTCACTTTATTGGCCTGTGGTATATATTATTGCAGCTAAGAGAGGTCAAACACTAGAGATGTGACTCTTCTTGTAGCTCCTGGTATTAAAATAAAATAAAATCTAGGACTGAAAAAACCTCTAAAGCATTTAAATAAATGCAAGGTGATTTAGCCAGCACATGGCCAATGCATAAAGCAAAATTAATGTTGGAAGGAAGACCAAACTAGGTTTTACTATTGTTTTGTTTTCTCACTGATTTAAATTCATAGGGTTGAGGTGCCGTAACAGGATAATAGTAGCAGCCATAACAAGCAAACACTTCCTTTCATCCATGTCCGTTCTCTCCCAAAGTCAATGTCCCAATTTGGATAAATAGACTAACAACTTTTTTAAGAGCAATACTTTTGCAAAGTATATATTTTTTACAATTATTCAGAAAATAACAAGTATTTATAGTAAAATAAAAGATGGAACTGATAACTGACCAGTGATTAGCGGGGTGATCAGGTATGGAAGACAAAATATCAAATGTAATGAAGCGGGTTTCTGACGGTTACTATTTAATGCCACAGGTTTTTTTGGACCCAAATTTTTATGTGCTCTGTGGTTTGCATGTGCAATTTACTGCAAGGAGACCTCCAAATACAGAATGCAACCAGGGTCAGGTCCACGTGGTAACTGAAGATGTCTTTATATATACAAACTTATAGAGGTGCCCAGTTATTGAACAGAAACAAATAATGGTATTTTTAAGATTATTTTTATGATGACTCTTAGAAGGCTTTCTAAGTTGGTCATTTTCATGGCATTGCTTATTTTATGTTTGACTTTCATCTGCTTTGTATTAAAATGCTTAATTTAAATGTGTGTGTGCATGGATCCTCAAGTGAAAGAGCAGCCTGAGGAATACTTTTCCAATACTTTCCCTGGAAAATTTTAGAAAAGGAGAGTGGAAATGTGAATTTCACCTCATATACTAGTTGATCAAAGTTAATATTTGTTTTCAAGAGTTATTTTGGTTAGACTGTTGTTTCTAAAAATGACAAATGGACACAGTTAAACAGTCAGGATTAGAAATGGGGTAAATCACAAGAAAGCCTTGGAACAGCTGGAACTACCAAAGCAATGCAGTGGTTTCCCTGTAGCTATGATTATTTCAGAAATCCCCATAGTCAGTCTTAACTTTGAATTTCCTCATTTTCATGGGGTTAACAGATTTTTTCTAAGACACTTTGCAAATGTATATTTTTCTAATATTTCATTTCTTGGAATGCTACCACTGTATAATAGTGGCACTATAATGAAAGCCGTTCTATTGCCAGGGCATGAAAAGTTGTTGCATGATAATGAAATGCGATGAATATGAAGTAACAGCTCAAGAAGTTTTTATGGAGTTTTAGAAAAAGCCCTCTCCTTTTAATAACAATAATCTTGCTGAATTCTTCAATATTGCATGTCTAGATCTGGAAACAACTTCAGCTTCCAAATATGAATACAAATCCCCAATTCTTATCTAGCATTTAAAGTGTAATTGGAGAATATGAAGTATTATTCTTCTGGGATTTAAGTGCCAAGAAAGGATCAGAAAACAGCAAACAAATCCACTCAAGACAAATCAAAAGTGGGAAAGGAGGATAAAACATACTCCCTTACTCAGTGTCTCAACGTTTAGGAGAATGATTTGTCTCCAAGTAGTTATGAGGGCTTGAAAGAAGAGCTGTGTCAGGAATGCATGCAGTTCTGTAGTCCTTGTTACCACTTCTTTCTGTTGCAGTGCAATACTGAGCACGCAAAATGGTGCTATTGACTACTGTTGGCATAAGTCAATATTTACCTCTTGGAACAATATATTTTGGTAGTCACCTGAACATAAAGTCAATGAGTTGTAAGTACTGCTTACACCCATTCATTCACAATCATTCAGAGAACAAGGGTAAAATATAATATTTCCCCAAAACATAAAAAAGAAAATTTTATTTTCTTTTTTCTCTTATTTTTGGAGGTGATAAAAAGCTGAAAGCCCCCAGAAACCTCATAGAGTGGGCTTCCACTCACCTCACAGTTGCCCTGGGAAGCCATCAAGATTGGGACGTTTTAACTTCAACGCACTCTGCACAAAGACTTTTGGTGGTCTCCACCATCACAACTGTCCAGCAAGGCATTACAGGTTATCACTAAAAGGTCACCTAGCTATCTCTGGTGTTGGTGACTATCTGGCTCAAACTGAGACTGTTTAGAGTCCTGAGCTGACAGACAGCGAAGGTCCCTAACTCCCCCTATGAAAGGGAATTCTGAAGCAAGAGGAAGCACAGAAACAAAAAGCAAGAATTTCAGGGACTGACATCGTTCTTCTTTCTACAGACTAAATTTGATTGTATTGATAGTTAAGATTCTTATGTTAAAATAAGATTTTTTTTAAAAAAAATTAAGGTTTAAAATCCAAAAGCAATTGAAAACACAGATAAAGAATGCAAATATTCACACCCTCTACCTTTTCCCCCTCTCACTGCAGTCCCTGGCACAGAGACCACAGAAGTGCAGGGTTGGGAGTTTATGAGGGGCTCTATCACCACCTGAAAGGAGCCGCTGTCAGTGTCTGTGCAATAAGTGGACCAGCTCCTGGCCAAAACCTAAATCAAAGGTCATTTTGGTGTCCTAAACCAAAATGACAGTGGGTCCACCACAGGAAGGGAAAGTACTTTAAGCATCCGCCAGTACTGACTTAAGACTGTGACCTGGTGCCACTAGCTGCAACCTCACAGAAATTAACTTGCCCATCATGCTTTTGGACTTCACTCAGAGCCAGACATTTTCTCATAGACATAAAAAATACAGAGCCTTTCCACAAACTGTTAGTCACTGCAGCAGCTCACTGAATTTCTTTCTGTAGCTCCCTTGTGCACTGAGCAAAGGTATCATGAGATTATATATATATATTTATATATGTGCTTTTTAAAGAGCTCCATTACTTTCAGTTGAGCAGTAGCTGAAAGGATTTATTACAAAACATGAAAAATTCCTATTTTGAATAGTTCTTTGGGTTGTAATTATAAAAGTACAGAAAAATCTTTAAAAATAAACGGAAAGTGAAATTGTGTGATCTCCACTACAGAGAAAGTTCTGACTGCTGCTCATCCAAGGACCCTAGTTTATTACAAAGAAACCAGTTTGGTTTTGCCATTGAGGTACCATCACAGCCTGGCATCTTGCAGGGGTTGCAAAATTGACAAATGGACTGGGTTGCCTGCTTGTTCTTAGTGCATGAGCTAGTTTAAACGTCACAGAGTATGGTGTAATCATACTAAAATGAAGGGCTGGGCATTCAGTTTCAGTCTGGACAACATAAAGTTCAGACAAACAATGAAAAATGAACAGTGAAAAGGAAATCCTGGTGAGAAGGAGGAGCTTGTTCTGCTCTCTTCTGCTCTACAATTAAGAGACTGAACACTTGGTCTCTCAACAGCAGAGATGAGTGAGCTCATATTTCAATATACAGAAGTATACCTTTTCCAGGGAAATGCTGTAGCTGCAAAATCTTATTTTTAAGTCTAGGACACAACAGATTTTCTGATAAAAATAAGGCATTCTGAACTTAAAACGGAGACAGTACCATAGTCAGCCTGCATATTCTAGCACCAAGCCTGAGCCCAACATGATAAGCCTAGTAAAGCATGTCAGCCTTTACACTACGTGTCCTGGCTTTTATCCACCTGTCATCACCTTAAGGTTACCCAAAATGCCATTTTAATTAACAAGACCATCCTTGCTATTATTCTGATAACACAGTATTACAACGAAATGTTAATGGGAACAAACCTGAAAAAAAAGCCAAACTGTGGAAGATAGCAGCTGTACTGTCCAGGTTTCAAAGGCTCTGAAGAAATCCATAAATAATGGGGACCAGACATGGCCCACTGGAAAACCCACAGAATTATTGGTGTAGCTGAACTAATATTGTGTGGCTGTAGCTGAAAGTACTGAAGGGATCTGGGGAAAAAAAAAAAAGTGAAATGGCATTTGGGGTGAAAACTTTCAGCATAACATTTCTGATAAGCACTTCTAGTCAAAACTGAAAAAATCTCACAGACACACTGAGTTCTGACTTCAGAAGAAGACAAAGATGTTTTGGTGGAGGAGGTTGGTTCACTATCATTTATATATATTTCCTTTTCCAAAGACCTTTCTCAGAATCAGACAGTCTCATTTAAGCCAGGGAGGATCCTAGAGGAAAACACTGATCTAAAATGCCTGGGATAAGGATAGTCAAAGATCAGGTAAGCATGTCCATCCTGAGCAGGACACCTCCCTGGCTCCCAGAATCTGAGCTATTCTTAAACTTGGAACCCAATAGGCAATAAAATCCAACACATTTTCAGTAGTAGAAGGCGATGGGGACAATACTTCTTTTTAAATGACTAGTTAAAGAACTTGTATTTAATTTTCCACACTGAGAACTGGCGTTTGTGGGTTGAAGTCAAGTAAATATGCTTTAAATCTGAGCCAAACTCACTTGGCCTCTCTAAAGGTTTCACAACCCACTTTTTCTTTCACCAATTTGCATTTTAATGGTTGATAAGTAGTTATCTGGAGTTGTCTTGTACAGACGTTGGACTCCACTGCTAGAAATATGAAATATTTTCATTTACAAACAATGGAAATATTTTAAGCTATCTCAAACATAGTTTACATCTGCTTCTCATACAAAACTAAGATACAGCCCACTTGCACATTACAAATTTTCTTTAGAAAGGACTGTTACAATGGGAGAGACACAACTGCTTTTAGGGACATTTTACTATTGTGAATGAAATAAAAATGCTAAAAAGTTCACAAAGATACTTCTTCTACTCCATACAGTCTATTAATAACTCATTTCCTACCTCCTCCTAATTTAGGGGAAATGGGTAGTTGGTAATCCAAATCATGCCATGAATCTGGCTATCAAATCAACGTATATTGTATTAAAGAGGATATTAAAGCTTATTTAGAAAAGACATTAAAGACAACTGCTAGAATTTATTGTGTTATTCTAATAAAATATTCCCTTGACTCAGGGAATTGCTTTAATTCTCGTGATTTCAACTATTCTGATCACCGTACTACATGTAAGCACCTTTTTGCTTACTAAAGCTTTTGTGTATTTCCTTTATCAAGTGGACAAAAACATGAAAAATCAATACGGGCATGTTTCGAGTGATTTTCCTACAGTCCCTCCAAAATCTACTCTTGCTGTGATCTAGGACACATCTATAATAAAAGCTCACAATCCATAAATAAAATAACCCTGGGCAGAAGACATAATTATTGGGAAAATATCACATTTAGAGAATGTCAACAAAGAATCATAGCAACAGTGTGTTTGAAATTCACTTTTTAAAACACAGATTTGTATCTATGATATAGATTTTCCCATGTAGCCTTTCATAAAATAGCTTAATAGTAACTACATCTTTGAAACAACATGAAGTTCTTAACAAATAGAAGGTGTGTAGAAATAAGTTTGGGGTTGTCCCCATGTTGTACAATAGTGGAAACAGGATTGCAGATTTTGTGGACTGCATGATAAAAATCAGACATGATGCAAGTGAATACAATCAAGCACCATTTCCAGTCAAGTCTGAAAGTATTTTAGTTCCATTTAGTGAGAATGCTGCAATCTAGACATTTTAAAAAAAATAACAGTTAACATGATATTGATTTTATAAGACAAACCCAAACCTCACTCCTAACTTTTGGCAGTTTTATTTTCCAGAACATTAACCTCCTGGAAATTATATTTGCAGAAACTGTAGTTTCTTTTAAAGTTTAAAAAAAAATTTGCAAGAAAGGAATTGTGCAACCCAAGTGCTTAGACTCAGAACACCCATTTTCTTTAAAAGTTAACCAACAATGGGACTGAAAAAAATTTAGTATGTCATCAAAGGTATACAATCAGACCAGAAAATAAGGAAACAAACTTGGTGAAACTGACATTTACAGTGAAGTTTATTGTAATATTTGCAATGAGGTATTCCGAATAAATTTGCCAAATTATTTGGAGAACTTACTCAATGAATAGTACTGGGAAAGTCACACTTCACAAAACCATGTCATGGTTATGAAAAAGTGCCTAGCATCCCCCCTCCCAATAGAACAACTAATAGAGTAAGATGTTTTCTCCAAATTGCTGACTAAATTTCAGGGTGAAAGTCCTAGATTTGCCTAGAAAGGGCTAAAAATATTTACATTAGCATATGGTAAATCTCCTAGTTCAGTACATGTATTTAGCAAATTATGGTAACTATCAATTATTTTCGTGCCAGCTATGCTGAAATTTCCTAAGCATTGTCTTAAAGCATATACTTAAGCAGTCTGACAAATAGGATGCATATGTGGGATACTGTGGTAACCACTGGAGACCTCAAAATTGAATTTATGAGAATTTTTCTCAGTTGCAAATATAAACCTATTGGTCTCTGAATGGAGCCATTTTCTGAAGCAGAGTAAAACTTTTCTGAATTTTCATCAGGTTCAGTTTTAGACTTGTCTAAAGGACAATGAAAAAACCTATCAGTGTGAAAGTTCTGATTCACACCCAAATGGTGGTTTGGTTTTCATCAATCTTTCTGCATTAGTTTCTTTTGTGCCTGAAATGACTGGTGTTCACAGAATTATTTTTTCATCATGAATGCTTATTTATAAACAGCCCTTGTTACAGGGCAGTAGTGTGGAAGTGCAGAGATAAACCTAGCTATTACTTTATTATATATTAATTAGGTTAACAACTCAATCAGCATAACCATTGCCATCCAGATTGCAAAACTCTAGGCTGAAAAATGAAAACCAATAGAAGATTATCATAAAATATGCACAGTAGCTGTAGTGGGGATGTGTATATTTATTCTCCTTGTGGCATAAAATGTTTGTGAAAATCTCCTGAAGACAAAATAATAACATTTTATTCTCATAGAATATTAATAAACTTAATTTTAGAAAACAAAGCAGAAATGTATTTTGTGGGAATGACCCTGGCAGTGCATTACCTGTATTTCATATGCATTCAAACTGTAAATTAGCAACCTGCTCATAAATTAGGTTAGCTGGGAAATAATACATAAGACTATAAAGATCTTTCATTAGCGCACGCAATCAAGAGGTGCACGGTTAAAGCTGCGCTGTTAGGGACAATACATACATTCTAGCCTTTTCCATTTATACAATGTTTTCCTTTTTTAAACTATTCATGACATGTACCAAAATACATCTAAAATTTATCTTGGGTAGGACAGTGAAACATTTAAAACCTGAAATTCTGAAGTACTGGGAGAGAACTGTGTTCCCAGGCAGATGGGCCGAGAAGGCCTAGGCCTGCATTGTAATATAGAACTTCCTTGCTCTTTCCTTCTTTCCAGAGTGCACTTGCTGTGTGTTCATACTGAGCGGCACCTTTTCCAATGCCACTGAGAGGAAAGAGAGAGGAAACGGTTTTTCATTTTCCGTCAACTCGGGGATGAGGGAAGCTGAGAAATGACAAGGAAACCTTTCCATAGTATGCATGCTTACAAATCCCCTGCCACCATAGTGAAGTGGATTTTAAATCAAAGCAAATGTGAATTTTATACTCAAAAAGTATACGTAAAGTGAGGGGGGGGAAGCAATTTTGCCAGCGTACGGGTTATATAAGCGCTATTTCAAAAACTGGATCAGGAAATCACAAAATAATTTGCACTTTCTATCTGCACTTGTTCAGCTTCAATTTCCATATGTGGTTTTTTTTTCCCCCATTTATGACATTGCTGCTGTTTCTTACTCAAAAAATATGCTGAAATTGGAACAAGAATTATAATCATTAGAAGTTATGACACTTATACACCCAGACAGACAGAATCGTTTCCTGCCTACAATTAAACCTCACTTGTTAAAAAAACATTCATATCTGGGTAGAATTCCAGGCCCTGGTAACACAGATTTAGTTACATTTTGGTCTTTCGGTTCAAGTTTTAAGTAAGTTAATTGCCTAATTGATTTCTTTCCTAAATATTTTCACAATTTATCAGTAATGATGCCCAGGCCAGGAAATTCCTAGAAATTATTTACCAGCTAGAGCAGGAAGGTTTTCATGCAGAGTTCATTAGTTCTTAAATATTTTTTGGAAACTTACAAAGTATTCTTATACTTCAGGATGTTTCTTATCCTCCTGTGTCTTTCCTTCATGAACATAATGGCTGGAAATTTTGAGAGGTGTTGATGAATATTCTGGGTTTATTCTTTTTTCCTTCTGACTTTTAATTCAGTTAAAGGAAAATGAGGGACACTCGTGCCTTCATTACTCATATATGCCCCTCTAAATATACTTGCACAGTTCTAAATGTGAGAGGATCCCTTGTGGTGGGCTGGAGCAGAATCCTGGCAAGTTTGACGAACTTGCTTTATGGAAAAGGCATATCACATCACTGAGTGGCAGAGGAAGGGGCACTTAAACAGCTGCTACTGGAGGCAATAAAACTAAGCTATTGGATTTGAGACAACAGTTATACCCACGCTTTGTCTTTATTTGGATTGATGATGAACCATCTAGACAGGCAATCCAATCATATTGCAATGAGACTGCATGATGCTGTAATTTTATAGTTTGCATGGCCTCGTTTAAATTACTAATATTTTACAGGTACAGTAGGAAATTAGAGATATATCTTCATGATCATTTCTATACTCATTACCAGTAATGAATAGGTGTTATAGAATAACATTAAAGCAATGCATTTAGCAAAATGAAACCAATGCATGTACTGCCTGTATCCCAAGGGCTGCATGCACTTTTGCCTTGAAACACATCAATATATTGCTATTCTCTTAAAAACCAGAAGAATCCCATTGTTAGGTAACAATGATGAAGGACACTTTTCAGGTCTAATCCAGAGTGTCTTTCACAATCCAAGAGACAAAGCCCTCCCTGCCTCCAGTCAGCACGGGCCTGGTCACATGAATGCATGTTTCATAGCTTTCTGAAATGCACCTTAGCATACCGTTGTCAATTAAGTAGTGAATGCCATGCATATACCTGTCATATATCACCCATTCTGTCTGATGAAAGCCTCTCTCCTGCAACCAGCTGATTGTGCAAGACTATCCTGTTGGAGGGGTCTTCCTGGCACTGTACAGGCATGGCAAAATGAGATATTTGTGTCTTGATTTGAACAGATTTTTCTTCCTTGAGTGTGTCCAAGACATAAAAGCTGTACTAGGATGAGATGTCTCAGGCATAGCTGTGGATGATACAGCCTAGAGCAGCCTGGCCATTTTGGACTGCCTTCTGTGGACTCCTAGGTCTTATTTCCCATTGACAGGGAAGGGAATGCCTTTCATTTAATTAAGGGGAAAGGAAACAAATTGTATGGCTTCCTTTCTCTCATACCGTTTTTTTCTTCTACTTGCATTAGACCTCAGTGACATTTTAAGTCATAGAATCACAGAATGGTTTGGGCTGGAAGGGCCCTCAAAGATCATCTAGTTTCAACCCCCTGCCATGGGCAGGGAAACCCTCCACTGGACCAGGTTGCCCAGAGCCTTGAACACTGCCAGGGAGGGGGCAGCCACTGCTTCTCTGGGCATCCTGTGCCAGTGCCTCACCACCATTACAGTAAAGAATTTCTTCATTGATATCTAAATCTACTCTCTTTCAGCTTAAAGCCATTACTCCTTGTCTTACCATCACACATCCCTGTAAACAGCTGCCCTCCAACTTTCCTGTATGCTGCCTTTAGGTACTGGAAGGTTGCAAAAAAGTCTCATTGGGACCCTTCTCTTCAGGCTGAACAAGCCCAACTCCCTCAGCCTGTCTTTGTAGCAGAGGTCTTTCAGCCCTCTGATCATCTTTTTGGACCTTCTCTGGACTTGCTCCAACCGATTCATGTCTTTCTTGCACTAGGGACCCCAGAGCTGAACACCATATTGCAGGTGGGGTCTCATGAGAGTGGAGAGAGGGGAAGAATGATCTCCCTTTACCTGCTGGTCATGTTTATTTTGATGCAGCCCTGGATACATTTGGTTTTCTGGGCTGCGAGCACACATTGTTGGGTCATGTTGAGTTTTACATCAATCAAAACTGCCAATTCCTTCTCTGCAGGGCTGCTCTCAATTCATTCTCTGCCCAGTTTGAATTTGTGTGATGGAATTTCCTTGACCCGTATGCAGGACCTCACACTTGGCCTTGTTGAACTTCACGACTTTCACATGGGCCCATCTCTCAAGCCTCATCACTGGTCTCTATTTGGACATTGAGCCCTTGACCACAAGTCTTTGAGTGTGATCATGCAGCCAATTCTTTAAACACTGAGTGGTCCATCTGTCAAATCCATGTCTCTCCAATTTAGAAACAAAGCTGTCCTGTGGGACAGTATCAAATGCTTTGTACATGTTCAGGTAAATGACATCAATTGCTCTTCCATTATCCACTGACACTGTAACCCCATCATTGAAGGCCACCAACTTTGTTAGGCATGATTTTCCCTTAGTAAAGCCATGCTGTTTGTCAACAAACACTTCATTACTTTCCATGTGCCTGGGCATAGTTTCCATCAGGTTCTGTTCCATGTTCTTGTCAGGCAGGGTTGTGGCTGACTGGACTGTAGTTCCCTGGATCTTCTTTTGTTCCTGTTTTAATGGGGGGTATGCTTTCCCTTTCCCAGTCAATGGGAATTTCACCAGACTACCATGACTTCTCAAATGTCCTGTATAGCAGCTTAGCAACTTCTGCCTTCAAGATCCACAGATGCATCTTGTCAGGTCTCATGGACTTGGGCACCTTCAGGTTCCTTAGATGTTCTCAAACCTGATCTTCTCCTACAGTGGGTTGTTCTTCATTCTCCCAGTCCTTGCTTTTGCCTTCTGTGTCCTGGGCGGTGTGGCTTGAGCCCTTGCTGGTAAATACTGAGGCAAAAAAGTCACTGAGTACCTCAGCCTTCTCCATATCCTGAGTAACCAGGTCTCCCTTTTCCTTCCGAGGAGGGCCTACATTTTCCTTTGTCTTCCTTTTATTGTAACTCTAGTAGCTTTTCTTGTCCTTGACATCCCTGGCCAGATTTAATTCTATCATGGCTTAAGTTTTCCTAACCACAGCACTGGCTGCTCAGACAATTTCTCAGTATATCTTCTGTATCCTATGTTTTCTTGCATCCTCCCTCTGTAGTCTTCCTTTTTGTGTTTGAGTTTTCCCAGGAGGTTCTTGTTCACCTATGTAGGCCTCCTGACTTCCTCTTTGTTGGGATATATCATTCCACAGCTTGGAAGAAGTGATCCTTGAATTCTAGCCAGCTTTCTTGGGTCCCTCTTCCCTCCAGGACTTTGTCTGTGCTTTCATTCTGTAAAAAGATACCTTCAATCTAAAGGAGGCTTAAAGTCCTCAGAGAGAAGCTATTATATAAGCCATTATCAGAACAGTAGTTAGCTAAATAAGGACAAAAAAGCTAGCAACTCAAAATGGCAATTCATCATCAAGTGTCTGCTGCTTTATGTGCTAACAGCCTTTCTCAGCTTCCTTTAAGCCATCTGCTTGTTTCAGCTATCTCTCTGTATCACCAGCCTCTCCCATTCCACCCTTCTGCATCTTGCACATTTCCCAGCAGATATTGCACCAGTACTCAGACTGGTAAGATTTTGTATTTTACTTCCTAGACACTCTTGCCTTTCTCCACAGACATACTTGTTCTAACAGGTAGAAGCATCAGCAGATGCTGCTTATGCAAAAGACAAAAAGTTGTGTTAGCTTCTTTTTGTATCAGGAAGCACCTCTGAAAACCTTTCTTCATTAAAATGGGATGTTGAAGGACAGCAGAGAAAATCATTAGATTTTGACAGGGAAGAGTAGATGACACCTACTTAGGAATAATAATAATAATATAGTGAAAATAGGAAGCAAATTGCATGTGAAAATTCTTGTGTCTACTGCTACTGTGAGAAGTCTTTCTTTTGCTTTTATAGAATGCAGACTTAACTGAAAAAGATTTTGTTATTTTCAGTGTAGTATTTTGCAAATGCCTAGGTACAAACTTCCTGTGTGGTGGGAGTAGAAACGCAAAGGAATTTCATATGTAAATGTGTAGGGGCATAAAGACTTGAGTATACAAGCTCATATTCCAAATGTATGGAAAATTACTATTACAGCAATAAGTCTGAAAGCTAAGTACTTGCAGCCATTTGAGAAAAGCAAACACTCAGCAAGGGTCATTGCTACGAAAATGTAGGTCATTAATTTAATAAATCATTTTGGGGGGGGAGAAAGGAAGAGGAAACATGAACAGTTTAGTGCCAAGTTGAAACGAGGATCTTGTGGAGGTGAGCGAGATGAGGGTGGGGGATACACAGAAGTGGATGGAGCACGGTTCCTAAAGGCAGGAAGAATCCTTGCCCCAGAAAAACCAGCATGTTACTGGCAGAGAGGAGGGTCTCTGCAAGGAGGCCAGAGGAGAAAGGCTGTGTATTGCCTTTGTTCCTAGAGATTTTGTCTTATAGGACCTTAGGGACTGCTTAGTGTGCTTACTCATTCTAAAGGAAGAAAACTTTAAAAGTGTCTGTTTGATCTTGGACTGCTGTTGAAAAGAGAGATGGGCGAGAAGACAAAGGTAAATACATGCCAGTTACTTCCCATGACTTATAATTCACTAAAAAATACTGTTGTGCTAGAAATTTCTTAACCAGAGAGTAGCTAGACACTGTGAGGTCATTTCCATATTTGAAGCTTTTTAAAAATGACTAACCAAATAGATATGGATAGGCCAGCATCAAATAGCTTGGAGGCTTGGGCTGACAAAGCTGTTTTTCTGAAAAATGGATTTTTGTTACAGTTATCCAATATTTAATATAGTGCTCAAAACACCTTGTATCCAGATATTGCATGAAGCAGAATCCAAAAGCCACTATGCTGACCTAACTCTGGCTTGAAGGCATAAAAAGCCCCACAAAACTAAATTTAGGACCATTTATCTTTACTACCCTAAATTCTTTAAGATATGACAGGCTATAATCATGGTCATTTATACAGTACTGAAGAAAACAGAGGTTAGTTCCAAATGTGCTGGAAACGAAAATCTGAAGAGTTCAAAACTTTCTTGTCAGCTACTGTAAGTGGAACTGGTCAAATAATTCTTTTCTGAATAAAGCTGTGGAGCCACTTCAGGGATACCTGTGGGATTATGCTACCACTTGTAAGTATTAGCATTGAGGTGCTTGTTCATTCTAGTTAATTTGTTATTTTATACACTCACATATACGTTTTTACTAGTTCTCCTTACAGAGTCTAGAATCTGTTTTTCTACTGATTTCAGTGACTTTCAGTTCCAAACCCATTCTTAATTTTTGCCTTTAATTCAAAATTTCCAATAAGTAGGATAAGCAATGCAACACACATCTTCTCATGTTGAACAAATCACAAAAACCAATGGTTTGCAGGGAGCCTTTGCGGTATTAAATCCTTCCCTGAAACCTATGAGTAATATACATATATGCACAGATAGCAGGACCAGTTTGAAAATAAATGCAAGGCTATCTCTATCAGATACTATATTCACAACCAATATTTCAATTACATCTCCTTAAATCTGTCTTGACTGTTGTAAATCACATTCAAACTTCTAAGCACTCTGGAGGAATGCAAAACAAGTGCATCTTTTCCCATACTTCATCCCCTTCATTCCCTTTTCATATGTGATGTCTTGTACTCTGCGCAGTCAAGCCAGTAATGCAGGCAATGTTTTAAAGGCAACTGTAGCAACTACCTCAAATATCATCCATCAACCACAAAATGAAAGATTATATCACACTGACAGGAACAGCAATTACAATGATCACTACCTTTTATTAAGCTTTAAAAAATAATTAAACCTAAAATCTGTCACTGGCTTTATAAAAGTCATCATCTGTTTTTCTTTTAATTCTGCATAAATTTAAAAAAAAAATCATGTTAATTAAAAACCTGGGCTTATACTTGTATTTTATTGCAGACAGGTTTTGAGTGTGTATGTAGGTGACATTTTAGCCCTGGTATAGAACAGACATTTTATTAAACAATGACAAGCAATAAAGCCTGTTGTTCTGATGAAGGGAAGGATGCTCTGTTGGCCATCATGCTTTTGAGAAACACAAGGGATTGCCTTGTATTCAAATGGTATAAAAGGTAAAACTGCAAAAGAACAACGAATTAATTAGAGCAATCATTTTTGAAAAGCAGTTCCAAACCCCATCTTAATTAGCAAATAAAGCAGGATACTAACTGCTTGAGAACTATTTTTGCTTTCTGATTTACTGGGTGATGGCAGTTGTACTGTGCTTTGTTACAAATCACAAAATCTAGTGCCTCATTTTGCATGTAAAGTGCATTAAAATACCTTCTTTCCCATTCTATAGGGGCCTTTAAGATATATTACGATGGTAAAGTCTGTACAACCCAGCACAATTATTTTCTAATTAGCATCCTTAAATGTTGCATTGTGGCCTGAATCAGTTTTAACATTGTCAAAGAGTTCTAGAAACAGCCGTATCTGTACAAACCCAGGCCACATGTGACAAAATTAAATTGGCACACTTCAGCGTATAGACCTTGTGCTCCTGGCAGCGATAGCCAGCTCAATACCTCTGAGAGAAGGCTCAGCTGTCATTCACTGACCCATTAACGCTCTAGTTGCATCGTGCAGTGTCATATTCCTCATTCGCACAAAAATGGTGCTCCCTGGAGACCCCCACTACCTGCAGGAATGAGGGAAGGACAGTGGCGACAGCAGCCCTATAAAACAGGGCAGCAAACAATGTAGCGTGAGAGCACCTTGTGCCACCATCCCACACTTGAGTTGAAACCCAGTACACTGCCCTGGTGAGCCAGTTGTAAATGTCCCCTCCAACAGCATGCACAGGTACATGTCAAAGGCCACTGCCAAGCACCTTTGGGGTACTGCAGGAACACAGTTTGCTCAATTCACATTGTCAACCCATTCATTGAGGGGTTCAATAAAGCAAACACCTGCTGCTGCTTCTCAGACGTAAAGCAGAACCACTGGGAGGATAATAAGGAAAACCAACCGTACAGCAAAATGCCGCCTCTTCTCTCTATCCAGAGCCCTGCTACTGTCTGTACATAAAATCTTTTGAACCCACTGGGATGCACCATGTACCATAAAGAGGATATTGCTCCAGGCTTCTACGGGGTGTATGCAACAGCCAACAAACCACAAGCCCAGTTCAATGCCAGAGAAGATAATGCTGACGTCACTTTGCCTGTAGAGCTGCTACGCCACATCACCCCAGCCGTGTACCACACTGGGGATTCGCCGCACCTATATGATTTAGGCCATGCTGTGTGCACTGGGTGCATCTGTACCCTACCAGTAGTAGTGTGTGGGTGTGTGTACATACACATGTGAGGACAAGACAAAGCACATGTGCATGTGTGTTTGTGCACATGCACACACACACACAGAGGCAGAAAAATGAGAAAAAGAGACGAATACAAACAGTCTGAAACTTAATGGAAAAGATAAATTCAGGCACGATTACAGCTGTGAGGTGAAAACGAAAGTCCCAATTCTGTTGATTATGTAGCGAATGATCCAGTAACAAGGTTTTTATTTCTAAAGATTCAAATCTCTCTCTTCCTCCCTTTTTGAAGCACACATCCATGTCACACCCAATGCAAAATAAGTCATGGAAAAGAGCACACTGAATTTATAAAAGTGTGAACAGAAAAATAATTATTTTTTGAAAGAAATAATTCCATACTGATATTGTTACAGGGGACTCAAACTCCATACATTGCAGATCCCATGCTCCAGCCAAAGGCCGCTTTCCTATGTAAAACAATGTAACAGCATTCTGCCCCACAGGTTTTGTAAACAATGTAAAAACCCAAGGAGAAAAACAAAGGGTGGACACTTGACTCCACTTGTTCTACCCAGACATAACTGAAACACAGATGAACTCTGCTGCTTAAGATTTATTATGAAATTACTTCCAGTTGACAAGTAGAAATATGACCTCAGAAAAGGTAAAAGTAAAATGCTAGTAAAATGAAAAACTTTGGAAAACTTTCTCTTCTGCATGGTCAGTACCTAAGAGGTGAATGTTCTTAATTTTCAGTACCTAGGTTACTACATCACTTAAAACTGGATCAGCTCCTGCTTCCCAAGCTCAGCTGACACTTTAGGCACATGCTCCAATGAAGGGCATGTTTATGCCTTGCTGAGTCCGGAGAAATCCTTACTTTAATATATGGACTTTACAACATGTCCACATGGGGGTCAATTAGTTCTAGAGAGTACTCCTGCTCTGAAATGTGACCTGAGGAAATGGGTATCGTTGGGCTGGATGTTTACATCGTAGTAACTTTAAACTCAAATCATCTTCAGATCAGCGTAAGCCTTCTCTGCTGTGGTGTCACAGGGGAGTAACAACTCGCCCTCTAAATGCGATTATTTCTGGTGCACATTCCCCAGCAATTCCTCTGCTGGACAGACAATGAGCACCGCTGTCTTCTAATTATATGATCAGAATCATATGGGTTGTCCTAGTGCTCTCAATGAGATTTCTTATCGGTTGTTGAGATTTAGACAGATAAAGATTATAGAAGTTTTATTATGTAGCAATGCAATAATAAAATTTCATAATAACGAATTACAGAATTAAAATAGACACACATATACTAATATATATTTAAGCTATTGTATCAGAGGAAAATTAATTAGAATAAAATGCAACTCTTCTTTTTCAGTTCGCTGGCTTTGCAGGGCTGCTAACACCATTAAGTGGGAAGGATCCTGCACAGGCACTGAAGCCAGATAATGTGATTCTGGCTCCTGAAAGGAAGCAGATCAGCTGAGTATAATGGTGCCACATTATAGGTTCCCACTTTTCCTATTAGACACATACTTTGAAGGTTGAAAAGGGGATTTATTTATTTCATGCGGCACTATGTGTCTAGAGGTTATTAGTGATTTAAGCACATAAAGGTTGGCTATTTTAGGATTTTCTGTGACAAATTTCTCTGTGGTATAATTTCACTATAGCCAATGAAATTATGGGAGGGAAGAATTTGGCCTTATATACCTTAAGCCCAAATGTTACTGTCAGCATTTCAGGGAGGTTAAATACTTGCAGAGTGTTAAATTTCAAGGTTCAAGCAGTGAGCTGCACTGTCAGCTCAGTGCAGGGCTGTAATCACAGAGTGATTGTAAGGCCCACAGCCATATGATCAGAAAGAAAAAGGGACTTCCCCTGGCTTTAGAAAGCCTTAAAGTTATTGCCCCCTTCCTGTCCTTCACCTTGATGTGGTGAGATGCCCTCACACACTGCTCTTTTCCATGCAATGGTCACTAGCTGGAGACAATCTGAGGGACATGGAAGCCAACAGAGGTTTCAGCCTGCAAAGGAAACTTGTTGCCTCTGGGCATTGGCTCAGCTGCAGCTGAATCTCCTTTTCGAAGTACAACCAGACTGCGCTGTGTATTCCAGCTGGCACTGGCTGCACACCACATAGAGCAGTGGAATCACAGGAGGGCAGGGTGCAGCACAACTCCAGGGAGCTGGCAGCAGTTTCTGAAAGCACTGCTGTCCTACGCACAATGGGGTGAGCAGAGCAGGGCCCTCATATATCTCGCACCTCCCTTTTTCCCTAAATTCCCTGGCTACTTGTGTCAGCTGGGTGGGGGGGTGGGGCAGGGAACTAATGGACTCAAGTCTTGCAGGAATACTGAATTGCTCATTATACCACTTTTCTGAAGCTGCAGCAAGAAGAGTCAGAGACCAAACATGCCGGTTGCCATGCTTGGGGACAATGAGGCATTAAAATCACAACATGAGATTGTGCTTAATTCATAAAGGTAATAAAATGTGGTTTTACTCTCCTTTTAATAATAAAAAACAAAGCAGGTCTGAGTCAGGAAGACTCAGAAAAATGAAACACAAAACCACCTGTTGTCCATTTGATCAGAAATGTACAACACCAAACACTCATGTTACGGCATTGTTTCATACCTATTTCCTATTCCTCTTCACTTCTCAAATGAAAAGAAAAAAAAGAAAAGGTAAACAATACTGTGAAATGCAGCTTATGCCAAGAAAGTCAATGTGTTCAGATATACAGTGCTTTCCAAGCATGACTTTCACTTTTAATCGTGTTTTAATTGTACATCACTAATATTGTATTCATGTATTATCTCTCTGTTGATTCATATATATGTGTGTGTGTATATATATTCAGAGCCTCACTACACAAGTATTCATGTGTATAAATACACACAGACACAAAACTGAGTGTGTGAAAATGGAAATAAAATCTGACGTCAGTGTACAACGAAGCTGTCACACTGCTGCCTTAATGAGAGATAAATAAATGCACAGACCATATAATTTAGTACAATGAGCAATATGGGCTGCATCTTATGTCCTTTTGGATGATGGGAAAGAGATCAATCATCCCCAGACAGGTTCTGTTTGGCTCACGGAGCCTTGGTTTGTTGAAACCTTCTAGTCACACAATTATTAAAGTACTGTTTGGGCAATTTACATTCTCCTGTTATAATTTAGGTTACCTTCCTTTCATATAATCTGCTACGTGAAATATTACTTTGCAAAAAGAGGGAGTAATTATTTTAACAATGTTTCTGAAAAGTAGAAGCTATTAGATTTCACTTGAATACTTTTAGTTGCACATTAGTGAAATGATACTGTCGCTTTAGGAAGTCTATCATTTGCTTCCATTAGAGACTTGCAGGCTGCCAGTTCCAGCAGAGCCCACAATAACTTCCACTGAAGGTGTAATACCACCAGTGGTAGCAAAACAACAGCATGTCCCTTGATAAATGGCATTTCCCCTCTTCCTTTGAGCACAGTAACATTTGGGGGCATACATTAAGAATGGTTTTTAAGCTTAGCATACAATAAAACTGTCTTACAACACACATTTCTGAGGTTCTTGTCAGTGTATCTGATAACTACATGCAATATTTGTGCTTATGAGTGACAGTATTTACCACAGTACTATACTTTCAATAAAATCCTACTCATCTACAGCATCACTTTGAAAAGAAGTGAGAGGGAATATCATGAATGACCTAAAAGGCCTGGCAGTAGAGCTTCTAGAAAAAAGAGGCTTTTCATGCATTCTTCTAGATGTAGCTAGTTGTATTCATGTATATCCTCACTGCTCCAAAGCACACTTTGCTTCAGGCTTCATATATGAGAAAAGTGCCACCCTTGAAGGAGATAATGTGAAACTTCCAACCAAAGTAAATTCTGTGGGGAGCTGTTGGGAGACAGGCAGTCACAGGATACTGGGCATGGAAGAACTGAAGGTCTTCCAGACAATTGTCAGAAATATAGTTATTTATATATATATTTATTATATTATATAGAGAGAGTATAATTACATAATCATAACTTTTTTTATTATAACCCCAAAAATGCCTATTTGTTTCCAAAATTTTCTCCACTAAAACTTCAACACAAGTAGATACACAATTAGAGAAACCACAGCAACACACCATTTCGGATCCACATGGAATATGGCTCTTCTGACCCATAGTTTTTGTCTTCATTGCAACATCAGCTAATACTGTGGCATTTACTGAAGGACCTCCAGGCCAGAAAAAAAAAAAACTATGACAAATGCTTGCATAGGAAATCTTACCAAGATTTTCAGTCATATTTTACTGCATTGGTACAGTTGGATGCTTCTGTGAACTTGGGTACCCTTTTTCCAAACAGTTCTTTAATTCTAAGCCTTTTGAGGATCATTCATCCTCTCATATTCTGCACAATGTTGCTTTATGTGTAAGTAATATGATCTTTCTGCCTTTGCTCACAAGAGCATCTCAACTTCATAAAATATATCAAAGACAGTTCACTTACTGTATGCTATTATTTTTATATATTTTTTTTTCTGGGCTCTGTGGGTATCAGCAGTTTTATACCTGCAATTGAAATAAACTTTTCAGCTACATCTCATGGTTAATGGTAGCTAAAGGAATAATATTCCTAGGGTCTGTATTTTTTCAGTGGGCTACAGTCTGCAACACGTGGGCACTTGCCTTCCTAAGCAATGGCACTAAGCCATAGTATCTATTAATAGAACACTTTTTTTATTCCTGTTTCTTCTCCTGAAAACAGGCAAAGATGGGAAGTGAAGCTTATACAATATCAAAATAGCTTCTTATTTGTGACATGAAACATTAAAGACTTTCACAGGACTCTGACAAAATGCTGCCATTTAATGAAATCTGTTTACCAAGAATTTGCTGTTCAATACAATGCTTGTGAGTCCAAGAGCAATAAGTCATAACTGGTAGAGGCTATTAAGCAGCATTCAAAAAGAGGAGTAAAATAATGAAAGTGTTAAAGTCATTCAAAGACTCAGTCTAATCTGAACAACGTTCATTGAATCCATTTATGGACTTCCAAATGTGCTTTGAAACACACAGGTAAAATCCCACGTCCAAACAAAACCTACGAACCATGTAAGTCCCCATTAGCTCTCAAAATAGAATGTACGTGATATCTAGGGCTTGCATACGCTCTGCACAATGTTGAATTTCATTCAAAGAGAAAAAAAGTAAGAAGAGTTGTACTGCTTAAGAGTTCCCTGTTTAAACTCTCTTTTCCATGCACAAATGGGAATATATAATTTCTATTTATTATGCAGACTCAGGCATTGTTCTAGAAAATGTAATTCAACTACAGAGTAACTCCCAGTTCTTAGCAGAGAAAGCCTAATGTCATGTTTGTTTCAAAACAAAGAATACAAAGCAAACCCTTTTTCCTGTGAGATGACAATGGCAATAAATTACCTCTCTTCTCAGTGAAACCTACCATCCAGTGATGTAGTGCTTACACAGCCAAGTGTGTAAGCAAAGTTTTCCATGAAATAAGGAAGGACCCATTGGTGTGAAAACTTACATGACTACTACTTCTTGTTTGCCTTTTCATTTTTTTTTTCTTAAAAAGATCTTACTGATGAGAAAAAATCAAGACGAGGAATAAGCTATGAAGTTTGACTAGTTAGAGCATGAGTTTATACTGGCTCCAGAATGACAACAATCCTGCCCAAAACTGCCTCTTGCACATGTGTATGTTGTGCACATGATTGAATTTTGGTGGTCCTTATGAAATCAGGTTTGACGGAGTGACCCCTGTTTTTTGATGAGCAGCACCACGTAAAAGTTATTCAATTTTTTTAATAGTTTAGTGTTACAATATGTATTGCTATTTACACTCTTTACAGTCTCTCAAGTGCTTTGTGTGTTAATAAAACCATCATAATTTGTATCTTGTCTGGAAATTTATGAAAATAATCAGTGTTTAAGGTCTACAAAATTAATTTTATGTTTTATGATGGTAATAGTATTATTTTCTTCTACAGGAAATCATACTAAAAAACTGTAACGACCTTTTGTTTGACTCCACATAGAACATCCAGTTCTACATTCACACTGGTGCTAAATAGTGATAGTATTTTCATTGTTACTGCTGTGGAACATAGCATACAGAATAATATTACTGAAATAATTAAACTTAATAAATATTATATTAATTATAAATTATCAAACAGAACCTGAAAGAAACTTGAACAAAGAAAAGAAGCCTAATGCTTGTGGAATTACATTCTTACTGTGAATAAATTAGCTTCTCATATTCCTAAATGAGGTGGAATTTATCTTCTACCACCTTCTTCCAAAAGTAGGGAGCAGGTGGCTATGTTATGTCAGGGAAGGAGAACAGCAGTGTGAACCCTCTATTTATTAGCATTATTCATAAACTTTCTATCATGAGCAGCATTACACTGCTTACTATTCAGCATCAGGGTATGAAAAGTGCACTCAGGCTTCAAAAATCAATGACAACTTGCCCTCTACCCACCGCTTTTCTCTGGCAAGCAGCAAAAAAGCCACTCCTAAAACTCAGCATGCCATTTTTTAATTCACAGTTATGTTTCCACTTGAAGAGACAAGCCAAAACAAACTATTCCTCCCTGAGAAGCACCACGGGAATAAGTTCCCTCCCAACTTCAATAATTATTAGGCAAGAATGTTTCTCCATTCCCTCTTACGCTAGAAATACAACCTGCTCATAAGGACAGCTCGCGTTCTGCCCCTGTGTTTGCACAATTCACAGATGTCAGCCTGCAGGTCGGCTGTGTCCAGCAGAATCCCAGCTTTGCTTTTCCCTGTCAGGTTGAGCCCTTTCACAGCTGTAAATGGGCTTAGGCTGCTGCAGAAAGCAGTAGGGGAAGTCCGACAGCCAGAACTGTGTAAGCAGTAGTACAGCCTTGCTCAGCTGAGCATATGCTGAGCATATTTCTGTTTCTTTACAATTTTGGACTTCAGGCACACGTGTGCTAACAGCAGTTGTGGCAAGGGGAATTCTAACAGTAGTTTTCAAGTCATTTAGACATTCAACATTTTAATTCTAAAAATAAACAAGGAAAAAAGATCATTTACAAAGCATATTCTTAGTACTAGCAATGTTTGTAGAGGAATCAAATTTAGTTCTGATTTTCTGTAGTCATACAGCCTTACAAAGTGGAAAATTATTTTCCAGATATCATGTAACACATTGTTATAGCATGTTCCTCTGGCTAATTGGCATTGTAAATTATTCAGTTGAATTCTGCCAGCATTATGCTGTATTTAGTTTCTGTCTTTTGAGCAGCAAAGCTATGATGATACTTGCAAGGAAAGCACTGACAGAATCCCAAATGAAAGCAGGATGTATAGTGAATAATACACCATCGTCCAAAATAAAACACCATTTGACAGAAGGAGAAATGAGACAGTGTCACAGCTCACATTACACATCTTAATGAGCCTACACAAAACTTATGTCAGAAGAATGAGATGAGAAAGAACAACCATGTGCTAAGTGGTTGTAGATACCCACAGTGATATTTATGGCATAACCATACAGCCTAAATAGAGATATTTCAAGATAAAACATTGTCTGAAACCAACACTTATGAAATAGATGCTCTTCAAAATTAAAATATCAGTTTGCTTTTCAAGAGAATATTTTCTTTTCAGTTTGTGCTGATCACATCTTCATGCCTAAACCAACACCTTACAGGGAGCTAATGGTGTTAGCAACTGGTGAATGAATCTTTCACATGTAAAGGCCATTTTTCTTTTATAGGTGATGAGGCATATCTTATTTCAGCTTTAATTCTGCAAAATTGATTACCTCTATCTGAAGCATGAAAAGTTTTCATAAAATAGGTTTGTTTCATATATACAGGGATCAAAACTATTGATAATCATGCACCATTTATTCATAACAGTCAAAACCTAAGTGTCTGCAGAGTAAACAGGTATCTCATGAGCAGAGGTATACGCAGGCACTTCCCCCTGATTTCTTCTATAAACTTTTTCAGTTTTTATGAGAATGTAAAATATTCTACTTCTGGTTCAGGTGAATATTCAGAGAAAATAAATGTTCATTACAGGCTCTCAGACTCCTTCTGCTGATGGAAATCAACACAACTCCTTCAAAGTCAAGTGATCTAGTCTTGGGTTCCAGAAGATAAACCAACTGAAAGACCTGCAGTGAGATCAAGTAAGGTGCTCAGATACATTGCTACTCAAAATAAGCACCAGAAAGTATATAAATTTCTTAATAAATATGAATGTATTTCCACATAGGAGAAGTTTTAGAAATTACAACCATGATGTCTGTCTGACTTTCCTTACTGACAGAATTACTAAAATGAGTAGGGAGACTATTTTGTTGTGGTGTGGTGGCTTGGTGCCTGTTCTGAGTGGTTGCAGTGGAAGTACTTAAAAGAGACAAGAAATGTTATACAGTTCTACAGGTACTTTTCCATGTCAATTAAAACCTGAATTTCATTCTTGGTTTTTTTGTTGTTTGGGGTTTTTTTTTTTATTTCTCAGTGAAAGACTTCAAGCCACATCCTTTTTTTTTGTTCATTTTTATATCTTTCTGAGAATCTTCTGTAAGATCTTTTTTTCTGGCTTCTTGAATACAATTTCTAAATTGATATTCTTTCATTAGACTCATCTAATTCAAATTCTGTATATTTCTTTCTGCACAGGACAAATAGATTTTCTAGCACTTATTTTGAGCCCAACAGCATTTTCTCCACCTGAATATTCCCAGTAGACTAGACTCTGAATAATTGATGTGATGGTGATCAAATGGCGAGACTAATGTACAAGATCTCTTTAAGACTTGGATTAAATCAGGTTCGTTTATATTCTTCAGCTTCGCCAAGTTTACATTCTTTATTACTTTTACAAGATTTCTGCAAAAGCTCTGAAGTGTATGTAATGTCTACAAAGAAACACTTCCCTTGCCTCTGAAATGCCAGTGGGGCCACAGAAATAAAAAGTAACTCTTGAATAGTTTTAATAAAGGATACTGTGTCACTAAGTGAATGAAAATTATTTGCACTGTTTTCATAGTTAATTGCTTAACATATTCAAGCTTTAACCTCTTGATTTCTGTCCTTCATTGAACACATTGTGAGAACAGTCTGGTTAAACTGCTCATAAATGTGCAATCATATTGTGAGGGAAATAAGCAGTAGTTTGATTTAAACAATGAAAGTGTATATTGAAAAAGAAAACTCACTCAAAACCAGAAAAAAACACAACAGTAATACACTCAGAGCAGCAAAGCTCAGATTCACTCAGAACAGCACAATCATTTTAGTAAACCTCAAATTCTTCCATTCTAACAGCTAGATATCTGCAAGAAAATATCCATCTAAACATGCATAGATTTCCAGTCTTGCCCAACGCTGCTGTAGAGACAACTATGAAGATCTCTTTTCATTCAAGGCACCAAAGTGCTATGCACTACAGACCTCTGACATATCCGTCATGACAAGCTTCAAGACGGAATGAAGAATTTTAGCTGCTGATGGGGAGCAGCACAAGAAGTCAGCTGTTAAAATTCAAGGTGTTCAATCACAGGATAGAACAGACCGCTGCTTTGTAAAGGTCCAACTTTGTTGCATTTCAGATGGCCAAACTAAAAACCAATAAAATAAATACTCTCTGTTGCACATGAGTGATGGTAGGATGGAGGGCAGGGACCTCTTTCTAAGGAATGTCTCAGAGTTATGATCAAAGTACCTATAAGCAGAAAATCACTAACTGTCAACTGTTAATGTTACATCTAGAGAAGGTAGCTTGTTTCCAGGACTTTGCTGCTTTTTCCTCTACAGGGTCTATACAGAGTACCCAGTGCACTCGAATGACTAGCTGTTCCTAATTTCCATGTTGAGAGAAGTACTCTATCTATCGGAAGAAAGCATCTTCTTGTGCTACATACAGCTCATTAATTTGGTGGATCTTCACACTTGTCTGGTTTTGTTCTACATGCTTTGGACTCATAAAAGGTGCTGTGTTGTGAATGAGGATTTCAGTGGTCCTGGTTTCACTCTATTTTATATCCCCAAAAGCCTGACGTTAAAGTAACACGTTTGGAAATAACATGAAAATGTTCTTCAAAATTCTAATTCAATCAGCTTTATGTTAGCATGATAGAACCATAGACTGTGTTAGGTTGGAAGGGACCTTTAAAGGTCATCTAGTACAACCTCCCTGCAGTAAGCAGGGGCTTAAACCTTTAACTAGATCGGGTTGCTCAGATCTTCATCACGCCTGACCTTGAATGCTTTCTGGGGTGGGGCCTCCACTACCCCTCTGGGCAACCTGTTTCCCTGTCTCCCACCACCCTCGTAGTGAAGAGCTTACTCCTAATGTCTCAACTAACTCTTAGATTGCATTAGATGAAGCAGCAGAAACCTCTAGAATGGAAATATTCAGATGAGGAGCTGAATTCTGGTGACAACTTAATTCCACAAATACAGAGATGAATAGTCTACTCATGTAACTTTAATCAGTTCAATAGTGCTGTGGTTTCAAAACTCTGACAAACCCTTTTTCAGGTTGTGACTATTTGATCTAGACTTTCTAGACAGTATTTCCCTGTAAACTTAAGTCTGAATTTTCTAGACATCTAGGATGTTCATTGGATTTCACTACATACCATTGTTGAAGGGGAATACACGTTTTTCTTGCAGGTTTGACATAATTTTACTGGGAGAAACAATAGTTAAGCCAAGTTAAAATCCTTAGAAGACTTCTCTGATTAATCTAAAATTCTGTTAACCAGGATGCTGTGTGTCTCCCTTGCCTAGCAATGTTGTATCATGTGCATCACTCCATCAATTAATAAAACAATTTATTTTGATTAGTAATAACTTCCTTAAGAATCTCTTTTCTGAGACTCTCATAAATTTATATAAATATTAATTCAGCATCATTATACCCATTAAAATTAACTAAGTATGAATCTTTTAATTTTACAGAAGAAGAAATCAAGATACTGGGAAAATAAACAACTTGTCCAAGGACACACAAGGAATGAAAGTTAAGGGTCAGTTCCTGGGCAAAGCAAGAAATCCTTGTGCCATGGTAGTCAATGGAAATGAAGCCAGGATCACCCTAATACTTCCACCTGTTCAGCATTTTTTGGGGCAAGATTTTAAACTGCATTTTTCTCACCCTTTTCAAATACTTCTTATGAATATATAAAATAATAAAATGGCATAAAAAGGAAATTTCAAATGTTCATTTCAAACATAAAAACCTATGTACCTCCTTCAACAGTTTTAATTCTTACATGAAGATTCCTCTCTCCCGGTATAGTGCACTCCAGGCAGAACAGTCCATTCAGGTTATACACACGTTTATAAAGTGAGGCAGCTTTTATAAAATGTCAGTGTTCTGGTCAGAAATTGACATTTTGAAAAAGCTGAGCCACTTAATAAATTTAAGTAAACTGAACACGCTGCTCTATCTATAACACACCATAACATAAGAAGCATTTATACTGGCAGTAGAGCAATGTCAAGAAACTACAACAATCTGTAGAACAAGTCTCTGCATTCAGGAATTTATGTAGTGAATTATTTTGATGTAGTGCTGGTTATTGCTCTGAGAGCTTCCTTCTTTTATTTATATTGATTATTCGACATGTACAAGATCATTAACAACCTCAGGTGAACGCAACATCAAAATAGCTGTGTCAATAGAAATCAGTGGGACTAACCATTTTAGATCTGCAGACTTTGAACCCTGAGTAAGTGTTAACAGAGCAAGATAGGAGGGAGGACCCTACTAGCTGTATATTAATTTTATGGCAGATGTGCTTTATGGTGTGTCTTGCAGCCTTTATCCTTTCATCGTCTAGACAGAGGCATCTCCTGGAGTGTGCTGAGGGCTTTCTATAGGAAAGCCGGGGACACGGGCAATGCTGCGCTGACAGCTCTGATTGTGCTGTGAAATCAGGACACAGACAAGCTGCTCACCAGGGATCAGGACACTTCCTGTCCCATAGACACAGTCCAGCAGTTGGTTCAACAGCTGGGTTCAGTTAGCTCATAACTTCCTACGTGTCTCCCAGAGTAATTTTAATTCTGTATTTAAGATCCTCTAAATTCCTTAGCTATAAAAGGACAATAGTAGTACTCAACATCTTCACCCTTGATAATCTTAATTTTTTACATTTTAAACCCTCCAGAATTTATATGTGTGAGCATTGCCATGCATAATGTGGTTTCAGTCTCAGCTGAAATGATGGTAACTAGCACATCTTGCACCACCATATTACACGCGCTAGTGACATGTCTATTTAATTTCTGAAATAGAACTAGAAATCATATTTGGAACTAATTTCTAAGTGAAATGTGTAGTCAAATAATTGCATATATTATACACTGAAATGTTAATCCTGGGAAGTAAAGCTTTCAATAGATAGGATGTACCAGGATTAGGACTGCCTGCACATTTGAAAACAGAATATTTTCTTTTAACGTATTATTTACTTATTTTCTACATATTTCTTCCATCATTTAGTGGAAAGTACTTGCTTCCAACTTGTTTTATTTGTGTTCTCTTCTTTGGTCTAACTTCCAGCTGGCAAGGCAAGGTTAGTGGCCACACAGAAAGGCTGCCACTCATACTAAGTCACATCTTCTGACTCAATTTTTATTTTATTCTCTACTTCGACACAAAACATTATGTATTTATGAAACATTATATGATGCATGGTTGTGGTGTATTGACCCTGGCTGTATGACAGGTGCCCACCAAAGCCACTCTATCAATCCCTTCCTGAAGAGGGAAGAGAAAATATAAAGAAAGGCTCATAGGTCGAGATAAGGACAGGGAGATTACTCAGAAATTACCATCATGGGGAAAATGGACTTGACTTTGGGAAAATTAATTTAATTAAGTTTATTACCAATCAAATCAAATCAGAGTAGGATAGTGAGAAATAAAAGCAAATCTTAAAACACATTCCTCTCACTGCTGTTTCTCCAACAACTTACTTCTCCTCTTATCCCAGAGGTACTACTACCATTTCTGATCATCTCAGACTTGGCCAGTGCTGGGTCCATCCTGGAGCTAGCTGTTATTGACTCTGTCAGACCTAGGAGAAGATTCTAGCAGCTTCTTTCTTACAGAAGCCACCCCTGTAGCCCCCCTGCTAACAAAACCTTCCCATGCAGACCAATACAATGGTAATAAATAATTTTAATAAATGCCTCTAATGATAATGATAAATCATAAATTATTTTATGTTTTAATTTCCTTCAGTAAATATATTGAAGCACAACATCTCATTTTCATTGCTGACCTGGGGTGAGAGCATAGCAGCGTGACATTTACAACAGATACTTCAACTGTAATTACCAAACAGTTAATATATCAATTTAATTAAAATCTCTTAGTGATGAACAGCATAAAGTATCAAAAGAAGTTAACCCAGGCAAAAACAAACAAGAGGATCAAGGCAATCAGTTGAGGCAAAATGAATTAGAGTACTTGTCCCACCGATTCAGAGGTTTATTTGCTCCTTGGAGACAAGAGATCTTGCTGCAGCAGTTTTTCAAAGGTTATTCACTGTGAAACAGTGTGCAGAAATATTTGGAATACCAAAATGAAGAAAGAAATTCCTTCTACTGGTTTAATTGTTGAACTTCTGGAGTCAAAATTCCTATAATTTGTAAATGAACACATCTTGGATTGGTCCATCTTGGACATTGTCAAACTGCTGAATATCTTGCCACCAGCTACTGCTGATACAGTTTTTTCTGTCTGAGACACTACTCTCATTTACCAGATCAAGAGTGGTCAGAGCTAATTAATATCAATCAAAGAGTTGATGTCAATAGATATCAATAGAAGAGTCCTTTTTCCTTAAAATCTAAGATCTGATCTTTCCCTTAATTCAGTTAATTTTGTTCTTCTTCCTCCTATCTTAAGAGCAATCCAGCCTTCATTAGCTTTTGCTCAAGTGAAATTCTTTTTCCTTCAATATCACCTTGTGTATCACAGAAAGTATTTGAGCACTACAGCGGGGAAGCTGCATTTAACCATGCAATTTGAGGTTTGAAGTGGGGAGAGAATTGTACACAACAGCAAACAGTAACAACAGCAGACTGTTGGAGTGGTTTTCCTTCAGAAGCATGAAGTCTGCCAAAGAGACCTTCCTCTTCAAACAGCAGTACATTCAAGGATTATGTTACGGTTATGATTAGAATAATTTTGAAATGTGGAATATCAGTACGACTTGGTAAATGCTAACATGGAATTTTTTTTCTCCTTCCCCTTTTGAAACCAGTTACAGTCTCTTATAACATGAATGGTATGTAGACGGTTTATCTCACCTATCATTAAACTGGGTCACTTTATTGTCTCCGTCTATCAGATGAAGGAAATCACTGTCTTGAAATATACTTCAAGCACTAGCTCTAAAACTTAAATGCAGTATAACACATTTTTAATCAAATCAACATGAAAACTTCTAGTGAAATCCATGACTAGAATAGGTGCCAAGGAGCAACACTGGGAGCTTTCAGAACAAGATCCAAGACAACTAGCATGCTAAGCACAGGGCCAAACGCATCCTACAACATCACTGTCAGAACAGGCAATAGGAAATGCTGCTGGCATCAATTCATGTCTTTTAAATGTAGCCCTTTTTTTTACAGGGCAGGGCTACCACTCTGTTTTTTAAAAATCTTAAATCAATCAGCTGTCAGACTTTTAAAATTTCCTGTTAGAGATGACTCAAACCAGAAATGTCTACTTGCACAAGACTGTTCTACCCACAAGGCTATTTTACTTGGAAGACCCTAGAAAGCAAAATTGAGCCAACAGTCTTTTGGCTGCAATCTGGGTTTCCCTTTTCCAGGCAAGTGTTCCAGGCTATGGATTAATCCTAGAGTTTATTCTTTCTTCCTGACCTAATAAATACTTTTGTACTGTAACAGAACTTCAGCAAAACCAGAGAAGTATATGTCCTTACTCAGTGTTACATATGGCTGATGACTAAAGACCTATCTTACACCTTGGGAGAAGTAGTTTTGTACATGATCAGACACCCAGCAGAACTGAACTTCAAGTTTCCCACTTCATAGATACATTCTCTAAGTATTTGGTAATCAAATAAAACAAGAGCACTATCAGTCTTCTTTGGATTTGGGAACCAAATTCTGGTGCAGATTACAAGTATTCCGAGATTGCTTCCTGGATTGAGCCTTTCAGGCTCTTTGGAAAGAAATTGTTTCTGCTCAGGATTGGGTAAAAGTTAACATCAGCTGGGTATCCTGTCAAACCATTTGCATTTCTAGGAAAATCCAGACAAAACTGTAGGGAACTTGTCCAAGAAGTAGTATGCTAACGGAATTTAAGCACCTTTGGGTGTAAAGAGCACTTAAGCTGGAGTTTTCATGACCGCAGTTTTGAACCTTGGCGTCTAAACTTCACTTATTTTCTACTCAAGGCAATTTATGTTTGGATTTAGCTTTCTTTATTTCTAAAATATCCAGTAGTAGTTTTAAAGCCCATTAAGAATTAATTCTCTTGAATGTGTAGTCTTCTGGTTAGTCTATTTTTCTTTACGTGAATATCATATAAATTCAGGATAATTTACTTCATTTTTACAATAAAATTTGCAGGATCGTTTGGGTTTTTTTTCCTGATAGATGGTTTAATAGTACCCAGGTTTTACTATGTAGAATAATCTGACCGCTATTATTTTTATTACTGTATGCAAGAATTTTGTTGATTCTTAAGGGACAACATCAAATACAGCTCCTTACAGCTGCAGGGTCCCAAACTGTGTACATTTACACTTTTTCTTATTTTCCTTCCTTCTAGCCAGCTCACCGAGTGGGATCCTTTGTTCAGCTGAGCTGTACTTGTCACAGAAAGCAGACAGTGGGAGGAAAAAGCAGTTTTGAAACACTGTGTACTGGAAGTAATGTGGGCCTAGTCCTTAGAGCCTGTTTAAATTTATTTTGGTTCCAATTGTCTCCAAGGATCTGCTTCTCAGCAGAAGCAAGCTGAAGCAGTGTCCCGATGTCCCCTTCTCTTCAGTCAGCCCCCCCAGGATTTGGTAGAGGGCCAAGCAGACTTTTATGCTTGAGAGACCCCTATGACAGCAATGCTTGCTAGGGGGTTGATAAAGCAGAAAGAGCAAAGGCCAGAAGAGACATCCTTGTCTTACTTCTCTATGACTATTGGTCAGCAAGCACAAACAACAAAAGAGCCAAGTAGTTGACCTGAAGGGTTAGAATAAGAATCCTGGCTATGTACTTTTGCTATCGTTATTTCATTCCTTACCTATTTCTTTACTGTTTTTACCATGGTGCTTAATGGAGCTACATTATAAAGAAATAATCATTCCACTTTCCTCCTCTTTGTGAAATCATGTAAAACCATCCTGAATCAATCCCACGGGCTCAAAGGAAAACATGCAGTGCTCTGAGACTCATCTTGCCTTCTAGAAAGGGCAAGGAGAGGAAGAGCCAACAAAAGAGCTATGGTGTGGCAAAGCAGGGTACTGACTCTATCCCCCAGCTTTGCCAGTAATCCTGCTTCGTATTTCTGAAGTCTGCAATATACTGCCATTTTTGGAGGGCTGTAATGTTTTTTCCCCTCTACACAGCTGGAACCTCCCTTTGCAAAGTTCTCATTTTGATGTTGTTGCATTAGACTTTTCATTTAATTAAAAAATATAAATTTCAACTTCTAAAGTCTTATTCATGACAGATATACCAGCCATTTAAAAAAAAGTTCTATAAGCCCATATCACATCTGCACAGCTAAGACTACAGCTGATACTCCTATAATACCCTTTGCTTTCTACACTTCCAACAATGCTTATTCTTGATTTTTTTTTTATGATTATAAATAAATTTTCTAATCTTAACTCCTTTTACTACCCTTCGCTTCCCTGTGCACTTCAATAATTTGCAACATTCTACATATAAGCAGTTCTCATTTTGCAATGCATTCCTATTCCTATTATCTCACAAAATAAAAATTTCCATCTTTCAGCTTGTACCTCAAATCTCAGACCTAAGAGACACTTTGCTTTCTAGCACTGTCCATGCTACTGAGGATGTGATAAAATGAGTGATATAAAATCACAACAATATTTTAAACAACTCCCATGAATTTGATATACAAACCTTTTAAAGAAATAGCAAAAGACAAGCATGCATAACAAATGCAGAGAAAGCAGGTCATGTGTGGCTTGAAGGGATGGAGTCCGAATGATCTTAGTATTCCAAAAGTGTTATGCACATGTATTCCCCAGTTAAAAGTAAATTCCTGTAACTTGTAGCTGTAACTCCAGTTCCATGTTTAGAACTTCCAGCTACAAGGACTTGCTTTTAAGCAAAGGAGCTTGAGCCATCCATTAGAATATACTGGATTCATGTCTAACTAGATTCATGTCTAAGAAAGAAATAAAGCCATTTTTGAATAAATAATTAGAAGTAAGTAGGAGAGCAGTTAGTAAATGTTGGTAGAATTTGGTGTTTTGTACAGGTTACAATACCACTGGGTTATTTTTCTAAGAAGATGTAATTTATACTTTGTGCCTGGGAATAAAACAGTCTCCATAATAAAGGCTGGTTTCAGTTAATTCCATAGACAAAAGGTGGTTTACTTTTAGCATCTTCTTGTAATGCACAGTTGTAACTTGAGAGATAATACGAGGTGTTAGTCTCTGGTAAAATAATTGCCATCCTAAACCATTGGTAAGTGTCTTATAGCCATTAATTATCAGCTTGACTAATTAGTATTGGTAATGATCAAGCTTTGCTTTCATAATTACTGCTGATGGCTGTAGATGGTTTTTTTCTGAAAAAAAAAAAAAAAAATCAACAAAACCTTCCAGAACGCTAGAGAAGAAATCCATAGCATAGCTATGCTGTCTCTGAAAAATGATAAAAAAGAATCAGATGTGCTAGAGAGGCCCCTTGGTATATTAAGGACCAAATTCTACAGAACAATTTTTGTGGTTTATGCAGTAGGTGCAACAAAACATCCACCAGGCATCCAAGCTCAAACAACATGAACTTATAAAAAACAGTTTCCCAGTTGCATTTATTTGTGTATTGGCTCCAAAAGAGGGAAACTCATGGCAATATGTAACAAGGTACCAAATCTAATGAGTAGTAAGCTCAGAATGAGCACTTCAGTAGATCTAGTTCTTTCCAAAGAATGAATGCAATTGAGAGGAGACACAATCATTATTAACTATTCTATTGTACATGACAAAGAAGTAATTTTATAAATCAATGTGCATACTTAACTGTCTCATACAATCTTAAGTGAACTTGAGAAAGGTCGGTTGTTTTTTTCTTAAATAAAACAACACAAAAGTGTTGCACCCCATTCCTCAGTGCAGGTCAAGTTCTTAAACTGTCCCTGACAGTGTTTTGTGTTCCTTCTTCCATTTTAATGTGTAGGTAGTTAACAATGTTAAGTATCAGAAAAGAAGCTTTTGAAATTGTTTAGGATGTGTTGGAATATAACTTAAAGATATGCATTTGCTCTGACATTATTTGATGAGAAAAGGTCTTTAGTCATAGGTCTCCATTAAATCTACAGCAGCTATTAATAACACCTATTACTTAATTATAGATTAAGATTATTTCTTAGATGTAGTTTATGGGACATTTAAATTAGAGACAGTAATAAATAGCAGATATAAAATCAGTAAAGGACCAAACAGAACTCTTTTGAGCAGAAAATGTTGTCCAAGGTTCTAATCTTGCAAAAAATTCTTTGCACTCTTAAATACACCCAACGGGAGTAGTTTCACTTATGTGGCAGAATGGTTTACAGTGGGTAACATTTAAGATAGCCTCCAATGGTTTCAGCTTATGGCCAAGTTTCTGTGGAGCTGAAGACTCCCTGTAGAAGTTTAACATTGTGAAAGAAAATATACTTGATACCCTTGAAGAGGAAAAAGGTGCGACTATGCCGCATGCCATGCAGCAGTAACTTTTATGTGCTTTCTCATCTGTATTTTCTGCCCTTTCTGACAAATCATTTAGACATTTCTACTCTCTGGGCCACTTCATTCCTTGACTTCCTGGTTAATATAAACAACTCAGTGACAAGATGATGCCAAGCATACACTTTTTTTTTCTCTGACACCTCTTACAAGATTCTACAGCTTAAAACAAACTCAGGAAAAAAATTATAGATAGGTTTTTGATATTTTTAAAGATATCTCTTGATAAAATACTGTATCATATACTCCTTAGCTTTAACAACTGAGATTTCTGAATGGAATTTTAGAAAGACAAGATATAACCAACTTTGAATCACACTCTAGTATTATCTTAGTTTGCAATAATCAGAAACGGGCAAGCCTGGGAGAGAAAAACCCTATGACAATGTTTTTGATAAATACATGAATGGTTAGTTGGCTTTGAAAAACTTCCTCTGCTTTTGCTGCCATTTCCTCATATGCCGAGGGTGAAATTATTAATTAAAATTATTAATTAAATACATGACTAATATTAAATTATAGGTGTACTTCCGACTTGTAATAGACCAAGTAACTTTTAAAGTTCTTCAATATCTTTGCCTTTATCAAGCTGTGATTTTTATCAGTTAAATCTTGTCCAACTGAATTACTTAGCAACATGGGTTGTAGCACAGGCAGGATAACATCCATTTTGTTGTCTTTTTAGACAGCTTACCCAAGTTATATATAAAGTCTCATACACTGAAAGGTCTTGCACTATGATGCATGCATCCATTCCTGCGTGAGACAGCACTGGCCAGATCTGTTTAGTTCTGTAATTTACTCAGGAGAAAATCCCTATTCATTAGTATCCCTCACCCCTTTAGGAATGCTATCGACTCAGGTAGTAGCACAAAAGCACTGGAATGTATTTTAGTCCCTGTAAGCCAGAAATAGGACTGAGCACTGGAGTATCTGTAGGAAACTTGAAGAACTCCTCAGGAGCAATGTAATTGAAAATAATCAGGAAAAGAGAAGGCAATGGAGAGGAAGTCCTTGAGACCATGCCTGAACCAACACCAGAATTCAGAAGGTAACTGCCTGTCCACATACAAGTATTTTACAAAAAGAATCCCTGAACAAAATGGAGCAAAATGAAAATCAACAATTTTAATTTAATAATTAAATTAAGGCCAGTAGCCTTGGGAGGTTGGTTGCAGAGATTTAAACATAGGCATCTAGCACCGCTTTAAATGTTATATAGCCTGGTAGCTGTGCTGAAGGACCAAAATTGTTTTGAGTGGCAGCTAGAAACTGACATTAAAATAGCACTAAATGCTTATCTTTAAGCCCTTGAATTATGTCCTTAACATTTTGAACATACATGTGTTAAGAAGTGTGCAGTAGAAATAATAAGGTTTTGGACTTTTGCAAACATTGATAAAGGAGGCTATACACAGAACACAGCTTCATAAATGACGGCATCCTGGCCTACGCTGGACACCTTGTCTTTTCCCTTTTGATTCACAAGATTTAAAAGGGAAAAAAAAGCAAAAAAAAGGAAAAAAGAAAAAAAAGCAAATGCTTCATGACAGTTTTCAAACAAACACCTCCTTTTCCTCAAAATAGATGATGTTTGTTTTATTTCTGACAGATTACATATTTGAAAGAAAGTAGGAAATACATAGCTACAGCTACTACCCTGCAATCTTTTTTACAGAGAATCACTCAGGCCATTTACAGGACTAGCTGCCTAATGACTATTTTTGACTGGTCAAATCTGTTTTATGTCCCTCAAAAATCCCATGTGGTAGCTCTTATTGACTTTCAGCGACATCTGCCAGAGAGGACAAAACTGTTCACTCACCAGCCCCTTGCTACTGAACTCAGTCAATACATTGCTCTCGCTCAGGACTCACCAAGTTCCTTCCAAATCCAGAGCCTAAAGTCAATAAAAGCTTTATAGGATTTTCCACTTTCCCCACAGGAGAAAAATAACTTTGTTTGGAAAGGTATTGATTAGCATATTATTAGAACAGAGTGTTGACCTAATGATCACAGACTCAGCATGAACAAGTCTTCTAAGTAGAAGTATCTAGCAGAGTAAGTACTCATTTCTCTGTCGAAATTAAACATTTCCAGTTATATTTCTCTTGTTATATTACTCAGGCAACTGAATAAAAGCAAAAAAAAGGTTTATCATCTAATAAAATCAATCTCATCTAGGAGCAGAAGAAATAATTCAATTTTTCATTCAAAACCTTTTGAAATATAAAGTTGCGATATTTTATTTTGTTTTCAATTTTTCAATCTATTTATTTAAATAAAATCTGAAATGACCATGAAATGTTTCAGGCATGTCAGGACACCCCAGAGCACCAAAAATGTATTTGCAGACATTCCAATTCAAGACAGCAGGACATAAGTGACATTGGACTGCTGTATGTGTAACACTGTTATCAACCCAGGTGCCATGCATAATTCAGAATTATTGTTACAAGATTCCTAGATTTTTAGAGACACTGTTTCTCTTAAGCATAGGGAAATAAAAAAATAATTAAAAAAAAAGGGAAATATTGTCATGCTGAAGGAAAACCAATGTGGGACTGTACTGGGAGACAAACTATTACAATGGCACGTTGCAATGGAACAGAGTATTTTTAGAGGATGGGAACTGCAGGGCTTTTTGCAGTTTAAGGGCATGTAAGAAGCAAGGTTGCTGCGCTGCCTCCTTTCTGCCTGCTTGCACTTGGTTTGCTTTCCCAGAGAGTTGCTTCAATGTTATTCCCAGTTCCAATTCTGGATTCATCCACACTTCCTCAGGGAAGCTCTGGATTTAAAGTACCACTGTTTATGTTCTAATGCTGTGCCATATAGCTGATGTTGATAATGGAGCTATACTAAGATCATGAAGAATTGGAACTTTTAGTAAAAAACCCTCCAGATCTTAACATATGTTCCTCTGCATTGACTAAGAACAGACTATATCCTTGTCTCTAGGAATCACAGTACCTCTCTCAGCATGATGTTCTGAGAGTCAAGAGCATGAAGTTTTAGAGTTCCCAGAACGCAGAGCAATGTCTCTTCACCGTAAGATAAAGTTTTTGATAATGAGTTCAGAAGGGTCCAAGGAACAACAAAAGACTGGATTAAAAAACCTGTGACTATGTATTATCATGTATCTACTGCTATAGATGACTGCAACTTAGTTTTATATACAGCTGTCACAATCTGTCCCACTGTGAATTAATTCACTGATCTAAATCAGAAAAGATTTAGGCATGTATGTATGGGTTTGTAAACATCACTCCCCCTTTTCTAAACCAATAAAAGCATTTATGGCCTGATTCTTCCAAGACCTGAATTTGTTTATACAGTTCTGTTTATCAACACACATTCCTTCCTAATGGCAGAAAGCTAAATGCCTCATTACCTGATTATGTCTACAAAATAACTCTATATCATTCTCATTTTTTACACATGGAGCACTGAAGCAAAGCATAAACGGATTGTTCAGAAGGCAAATTATAGTTGACCCAGGATTGAATCCCAGCCCAAGCCTCTATGTACCAGATGATGCTTCTATAGTTTGGCTCTGAGACCTAATCCCTGTGAAGGCACAGAGGAGATTTTTCCAGAATTAGAGAATTTTTTAAGAGCAATGGACATGGTAAGGTCACTTACTGTTCTTATATTTCAGTTTTTTAAAAATGAAAGAAAAATGCAAGATGAGATTGAAGACAGAACACTTCCTATGAACGCGGGGATTTTAAGGAGTTATATGAGGTGCAATCCTACAAAAGGGAGAGTTAAGGTAGTAATGCAAGTCAATGTACAATTGGCATAAGCAAGGGAAAAAGAAAGCAGTCTTGCACTTTAGATGTCCACAATATCTGTCTATGAGCCTGTCACCCGTAATTCATTGTAGAGGAAAAAACCCAAACCACTTCTAAAAATGAATTTGTCTAATACTTGTGCCTCGTAGTGAAGGAAATAGCATCCTTTAGTTCCTTTTCTTTCTCTTCCTCAGGGGGAAGTACTATACTGCACATCCGCACCTCCACAGCTATCTTTTTGCAACAGTGGACATATGCTAAGTGTAAGTAACATCTGAATAAAGCTTGGAGAAGTTTTTAAGTGGCAAATGAATGAATCCAGAGGCCTTTAGTTGTTTCTATTCGTTAGCTCAGTTTGTGCACATTTGTTCAGTATTCTTCTCTTCAGCTAGTTTTTAATCCGTTTCATCATCCTCTCATTGACTCTAATATCCTTGAATTTGCATATCAACTTCTCCTGTGAAACTTTATCAAAGCCTTACTCAGATCTAAGTCAATCAGATCTGTAGTATCCCCAGTCTCTAATTTCTTTGTCCCACTTGCTTTTTGATTAATTCTATCACATGCTTCTGACAAGATCTACTTCTATAAACCCATGGCTCTTGGCTACTGCTTAACAGACTTTTATCTAACAAGCTAACAAGTTCATCCTTTATGAATAATTCTAGAAATCTTTCCCAACACAGCAGTTAAATCTGCAAGCCTGTTGTTCTCTGCTTTATGACCTGCATTAACAGGCAATGAAAAAATAAAAAGGAAAAATTATGCAATTCTCTTTGTGAATCACACCTGTTTGGTTTTATATCTATAGGACATGGTTTAGGACGTGCCTTGTCCAAACTGCTATGGTATCAGTGCAAGAAATATCAGGGGGAAAAGACAGCAAATACATTTACTTTGAAGGTTGTTATGTAAGAGAGGACTTAGGGACCAGGGATTTCTTTGCTGGGATAATATCACTTCTACAGAGTTGTAGAAAATTATAGCCAAAAACATCAAGAAAGGATAAAACAGTCCACCCATTTGCCCATGTCAAGTTTTACCAGTATTATTGCAGACAGACAGTTGTCAAACCTTTTCTTAAAGACGTATACTGACAGGTTAGCATAAATTCCAACATCTTTCAGTGCTTCATTGCCTCCTTACTGATAGAAAGCTTTTCTGTGGAACTCTTCCTTGAAAGATGTGGTAGATAAAAATATTTAAAATGGCTTAAAAGTAGCTAAACTTCATTTAACATTTAGACCAAATGGACACTGAAAAGCATGATGCTGACACACCTTTGAAAACATGAATTCCCTAATTTCCAATTTACTAATATCTGGGAAATATATCAACAGGTGTTTTGTTCTATGGATTGTTTTTGCACCCTTTCCCTAAACACTCATTGCTTGTGTGAGGGACAAGATATTGAACTAGATGAACTGTCTGATGCACTATAGTTATCTTTTTGTTCCTAAAATCCTGCTGATCAGCACCAGACTCTCTCCAGTGGGTCTGCGCCTTTCCTGAAGTGTGATTATCAATTCCAAGGCTCTCTAGCTTACACTGTCAAAAGCTCCATGTCACAGTCAAGCTGCTATCATCTCGCACTACTTAGGACAGCACTGCCACATACCCTTTCGCATTTATGCTTCCACTTGTTGCTTAGAGGCCTTCAAGACCGCACATTTGCCTTGATGGCCTGAGCAATGCTTCTATAAAGTGGTATATTCTCTGTCTCACTGCAAAAAAAAATCCCACTGCACATAATGGTTCTTAGGATGGTAATAAGATCTGCAGTTAGCCCATCTTTTCCATCATACTCTGACTCCCTTTAGTCACCGCTATCTATTCTTTGTGTCAATATGATTCCTATCTGTTCCATTGCAAGGACACCATTGAAACAGAAGCTCAGCTCCTTTAGAACTGCTTGCCCTTGCATAGGAGGAGGAGATCTTTACTGTTTTTCAGGGACCCAATTTTTTCCCCTTTCTTCTTTTATCACCAAGGCTACCAGCCTTGGCAACAGGGAAAACGGAACATCTATTTATAGAAGCAATGAGTGAGGAGTGCAAGGACCTAGAGATGGACCAATTAGTAACTACTCTGCCTCGTTAGCATTCACTTTAGGATGGAATAGAAAAAGGCAAATCTGAAGATCATCTGCATGAGATATTGGAAACAATGAGACCAATCTGATACTGCCTAAGGGAAAAACATAATTACAAAACAGTATGGGTCCCAAAATGGGATCCTGTAGAACCCCAGCATTAATGAATGTTGCATTAAAGATAAAAAAGCTTAACTGCAACAAGCTGGCTCCCCTGAAAGAAATATGTTTCATGCCACCCTACATAATCCAGAAGAGATAGTTAATCTCTGCTTCAGAAACTGATGTTCATTGATAACAAATGCTGCAAACAAATCCTAAAATAGGAGATTAACATGGTCTTTTTTAGTCAATATGTGGGGAGAGCTCTGTGGGATACTTCTATTAAGCATCTAGTGTGAGTGACAATTGAATTTGGTACTGAAATTTCTTGCGTATCTTGCTTACTAGGTGATGTTTTTTCACCTGAACTACAGACAGTTCTTGAAGGAGTGGATGTTAAAATAGGGCATACAAAAACACATTTACTGTAGGAATCAGTGATCAATTCAAGATATATCACAGTTAAATCCAAACATGCCAAGCAAAACATGGTTAAACAGACATAATACTGGAACTGGTAGACAATGTGCAAGGGAAAAAAAAATAGTACAATATTGATTACAAATAGCTACATCAGAATAAAGGCACAATCTTCTATTACTGTGCCACTGACTAATATGTCAGCTGAAAACAGGTTTAGGCTTAATTTTTTCACAATAATTTATTCAAACTGTTTTAGTCTTCCTTATTTAGGAACCACTCGTTTTGAAAACACACTGATGATTTTTCATGCTGCCCAGACAACTACACTTCATATTTTTATTGCCTAAAATTCTACTAATGTAATGCCAGCAAATACTGAAGGGCAAATAAGCACAGATTTTAATGTTCTTGTTCCTCCAAACATTGTGAACACAAGTATTTGAACAAAGAGTTCTAATTCTGTAGGTACTTGTCAACAGGATAAACCTAGCATGAGATTTAAAACTGTGTAGTTTTCCTGAGGATGTTTTCTTTGCATTTTGCATTAAAACTGTGGTCACTTGGAAAAACTTGTTACAGTGAGAAATATTTCCTGTTTATGAAAGCCACGCATATTCTCCAGGTCACGAAAACAGACACTGAGCAGTAAGAACTTATTAGATGGGCAGTGAGGACCTACCAAAACATGGAGAGTAGCAGCTCTCAGAAAATATAGTTAATAGGTTGGACAAAAAGATGCATTACTAAAAATGTTGTGAAACCTTAGGTACATGTTTTCTTCAAACATCTTATCTTTTCAGAGAAAGCATTAAGTAAATAGGCAAATGTAATCCAAAGGAAAAAAAAAAAAGTCCTTTGCCAAAGAAAGAGAGAGAAAGAAAGGAAGAAAAAATCTAGTATTGATGTTTTGCTGCTGAACAGCTGGAAATACTCCTGAAACTTTCCCTGCAAAACTGTTAAGATACACACTCGCCCACCCCCATATTATCTTTATGAATTAGGCAAACATAACTCCCACATAGGAAGGAAGGGATTTGTTAAGATTTGAAACTTGGATCCTTTCTCGAGATTTCTCCCGTATTTTTCCTTAGAGAGTTTACAGGCTGAGGGTCTCTCCTCCTGGACTAGCATTAGTTCAGGAGAGCTTGCTTCAGATAGGAGCTATCTGATCTTCCTGAAAATCCCTTCTGACTTTCCTCAAATGACAATGTTTTAATCTTTACCATCCCCATTATACTTCTCAGCCTTTCACAGTTAGGCAAGCTTTTAATTTCACCAGCAATCAGTCTGTTCTTGGCAATTACATCTGCTACAAGAGGGACAATTCTGTCTTGTCAAACTGGGTCTTCCGGAAGCTCTTTGGCTTTCTGTATGGGAAGTACTGAGTGTACCAGTGAAAAACAGATAATCAGGACTCTCCCTAGGGGAGAGTATTGTAGCTATTCACTAGCTACAAATACAAAGGGAACATTCACATCATCTTATCAAAACAAATTGCAAAGAAGAGAGTTGGATGGTTAAGACTTAGAACGAAACATCAGCAAATTCACATAACCAGTCTTTGAGTGGCCTCAAAAGTTACAGTACCTTCACATCTAAACTTTTCCTCCTAATTACTCATTTTTATGGTCCTCAGGGCAGGGACGCTGCCTGCTGGATTTACTGCAGACACCACTGCTGTGTCACACAACACTTCCAAGGTACAAAAGCATGAGTAGAGTTCACTGGCAGAGACATGAGGCGATGGCACTAAAGATACTTTGCTCATGCTCCCATTGTTCATTTCCATAGCCATTCAATTACTTAGCAAGCAAAGAACTGTTAGAAGGGGAGGGATTAAAACCAAGCGTGTTAAAAGGATGAACTGCAACATAAAATGCTGCTGTGCAGTTCATTGGAAGAACAGAGTAAGGGTTTTTCAGGGTACCATTCTTTACTACCAATGGAAAAGAAAGAGTTGTGGAAATGCACATATACACACACAAATAACTACACACTGCACACATAAGCATGCATATATATGTGTAAGTACAAGTTCCAGAAGAAAAGACAGATTTGTGAGGAAGAGGGAAGTAACTATTCCTGTGTCCCACACCATCAGGCAGTTATCAACCATGGCCAGGTACTGAAGTTGCTGGGTAGAACATACTTTTCCAAAGCCAGTGGTTCATACTCTGAGAACTCCTGATGTGAACATCCTTCTTCCCATCTAACTTAGACAGAGAGGAGTTGGCAGTCAGGATCAATGCACCTCACCAGCTGTACAGGCACCATGTCCCTTCCATCTCTGCTTGTGCCCACTACTTCACTGTAAACCCAACTCCAGCTGCTGTGGCCAGATCACAGCTATTCTCCACACAGCTCTTGCAGCCCTTAGCATGGTTCCTCACCAGTTTCTTCCATGAGTCACTTCTTTGCTGTGCTTAATTTTCCAACTCTTGTGGAGGAAAGGATACATGCATACGTCTGCACAGGGGTGGTGAAACACAGGAAGGGTAGCATTTTGTAACAACTAGCAGAGTTACAGTTTGATAGCAGCCAAACAAGATAGGCCACTGCCTCCAACAATGTCTGCAGTTGTATTAAAAGTATTGAAAGACAGCTGAAGGCTGGCTTTATTAAGAGAAAGCCAGAAATGTCAAAGTGGACCTGAAGAATGTTCAAAAACAAATTAATGGCAGAAAAACAGCCAAACAAACATTAAAAATATTATGACCTACCTAATTGATCACCAGTGAGAAACTTCCAATCACAGTCCTCCAATTATTATTTTTTTTAAATTTCAAGTGTATCCTTTAATTTTAGATCACAGTGAACCTACTTCTGATTAGCCTAAGCTCTTTATTTATGGCCTGCAGCTGCAGCAGTGCCCTTGCTCCAGAGCTAGCTCTGTTCCCCGATAAAGACTGCTCTAGCACTTGGTAGTTTAAGAAAACTTTACTGATACCTTGTTTTCAGGACATTGAAAACACCAGAAAATATGTCACACACATAGCACCAATGTCTGGCCAGACTTGAAACAGACTATGAAAATGAGAATACTATGTATTTTAATCAGCCTTCTGTTAGGACTACAGAGGAGCTTATTAGCTTGGAGTTCTGCCACTAAGCAGAAAAGGGTCTTGTTCAGTGTTAGAAGAAAGCTTGTACTCCAATCCACACTGTCATGACCTGAATTGTGTTCTTCATCAGAAACAGAGCAAGCTTCCATTTCTGCTTACTCAATGTCTAGTGCCACCCTTTTCAAATGTGTGGCATCGTTCCCACGTACTCCAGTTCAAGGAGCTAGCTAGTGGTTTGTCAATTGATTCCAGCTTCAAAGGATTACACTGTTTTCATCTTGAACTCTGAAAACCAGAAGAGTTTTTTAACAGTTTTGGCCATATTTAAAAGCCTATGTGGCACAAGCAGCATGCAAGGGATCAGTCACAGAGGTTTTTTGTGGGTTTGCATGAAAAATAAGCTCACAAACTGAAGGGGCTACAGTTCTACAGGGTTAAGTGTTTTTCAAGTTTGAGACCAAATCATACCAGTCATTAAAAAGAGATTATTTAAGGTCTGTGGAAGGTCATGAGAATGACATCCTTTGTCTCTTCACAATCCCTCCTCCAAACATCTCAATTTTCATAACTAGCTTCACCAAAAAGAAAAAAAATCTGAAATAAGAAATTATCTGAAAACCTGATTGTCTAGGTTCATACCTTTACTGGCCATTATGATGTTGGCAAGCGAAGGTACTGAAGTGTATTATTGACTGATGTAATTGCCCAGAAAGAATAAACCCAAGGAAGAGCCCCAGTAGGTCCTAGGCTTATAATTTTAAAACTTTATTACCCATTAAAAGGCAAGGCCACAGAATTGCTGTTTCCCTCAACATTTTTTCTCAAACTGTCAATCGCAGCTTTGCTATTTACACAGTAAACACATAACACTGAACTGACTGCTTTACAGCTATGTATCTGGATGGGGGAAACAACCATGTTGGCTAGTAAGAAGGCCAGGGAGCTTTGCAAGACAGAATGTTTCACTTGAGAAACAACCCAGCTCCAATTTTTATTTGTGATGTCAGAAAATCGTTGCTGACTATTAATAGGGAAATGTGCACCTTCCCAGGTTCACTGCCACCAATGAGCCTGACTGCTAATTAGACATGTTCTCAAATAATAATTTATAAAAACTTGCATATCTGAAAGAAAATAGAAAAGAGACTTATAAAAGATGTCTAGAGATTGCTGGTTTACAAGCAGTCTGAAAGTGAAAAAAGATGGGGGAAAAGGTGATACTGAACCTCTGATGTCAGCCTCAAAGCAGCAGACATCTCAATCACTTTGGTTTTATTTTTTTGTGGCACTGAAATTTCTGAGAAGTCTTTATATATGCAAAAGTTCAGGCCTGTTCAGGCTTTGTTTAGCCTGGAGAAGAGGAGGCTGAGGGGAGACCTTATTGGTCTCTACAACTACTTGAAAGGAGGGTGCAGCCAGGTGGGGGTTGGTCTCTTCTCCCATGTGATAGGACAAGAGGAAATGGGCTCAAGTTGTGGCAGGGAAGGTTTAAATTGGTTATTAGGAAAAGATTCTTCACTGAAAGGGATTTCAGGCTGCGATGTGGGGTGGTTGAGTCACAGTCCCTAGAGGTATTTAAAACATGTGTAGACATAGTGTTTAGGGACATGTTTTAGTGATGGTCTTGGCAGTTAATGGTTGGACTCATCTTTTAAAACATAAATGATTCTATGGTGATTATGTATCCAGTGTATTTCAACTTGGGGCAAACCAAAAACCTCTGCATTTTATTACTTTTACATGACAGACAAAAGAAGCCATTACAAACTGCGGTAATCAAGATAAAGGTGTTAATGTGCAGAACAGCTGTATTCTAAATACATTTTTTGTGTAGCTAATTTGAGCTTTTCAATATTTTACTATGTGTCATGTGGAGGAAGCCCCAGCCTCAGAGTTACTCTTCTTTGCCAGAGTTTTTGGATGGCTGATCATGACGTAATAAACAACTTAATAAATAAAGCCAAGTTAGCCTTAATTTCATTGAGCTTTTTTTTAACCAACAATGACTTTCCAACATATGCATCTTTAGAAATTCTTGCCAAACACATGGATTGGTAGTTCTCTCTTCTTTGCACCCAAACACACCTACAACCTTAATCTGCAGTTGCAAACTGGCTGGAGGAAGCATTTTTCCTGTGAAATAAATCCACAGTATATGACCTTGCAATTTTAAATGTAAATGAAGAGCAGGGAGAAAGACACAGCACCTGTGAATTAGAATGGATTTTTACCAGCAAGTTCCATTTGCTATCATACCCAATTCAAGATGAGATACATGATTTCACTTCAGAAAAGTACAATATCCATTGTTATCTTTTATCTTTCTCCTTTATTCCGCATACAATATCATTTCAAGGACTCTGATCCTTCTGCAGTTGTGTAACAGGTGAGGAGGTGAATATATGCACAGTGTGTTCACTAGTGAATTCTCTGTTGTGCATGATGCGGGGTCATGGCTGTTCTTTATTCATTTGGCAAATTGATTACAGCTCTTTAGAGCCTCTCAAGCAACACAAAGCAGGCAGAAGAATTATGAGCTAGTTTAATGCATTTTACCTTGATAGAAAAAGCTTGTAGCTCAGAGTGGCAGTTAAGAAATTACATACAAGACATAGCCTTCAGCTTGAGGCTTTCACTGCAAGCTGCATGGCTAAATCAGAGGTTTATTAGTACCTTGTCAATGGCTTTGCTTTGAAAATGAACCAGACTACTGGTGCAGGAAAAAAGTTGTTAGCTACTGGCTAGTGTGATGCCCAGCTGAAACATTTACCAAAGCACTGGAACTGGTTGATACAAGTTTTTCAAAGAGTAAACTTTAAAAAAGTTTGAATGAAGTATAATGGGTTTAAATGTGATTTAGTTTATAATATGTAAGTTTGTTAGACGTTTTACATTTACTAAAATTATAAGCAAGACTTTGTACCAAATTTATATGTCAATCCAAAACTAAATTTCACACAGTATCTGAGGTTGGGGATAGCCATTCCAGTTTCAATACCTGCCATCTGGACTGCTTTTTTCCATTATCTAACAGACTGCAATTTGGCAGCCTGGCACAAGGAACAGGAAAAATCTCCACACCATACACAATGGATCTGATGTATCCTAGACATGATATTCCACGTAGAGTTGACTGTGAATACAAAATGGGTATACCTCAAAGATATTAGTGTCACCAAAAGTCATGATCCAAAACCATCAAAACTAAGTATGTTTAATTTGCTAAGTGTCTCCTGCATAGTCACAGACTCCCTCTTTTCAGAGCAACTTCCCCAGGACATAAGACTCCTGCTTCTCAAATAGGAAAATTTTCTCAATTTTGAAAAGGAAAACCTACCAAGACATCTAACCTGTAAGGTTGAGGAGGAAAAGATATGAGCTATGGTTCTTCTGAGGCACTAGGCCAGATCTTCCCATTCTCTTAGGGCTGATGTAGAATGTGGAGAGGTTTAGGAAGAATATATTTTAATCAGCTCCAGGATAGACTTTGACTTCTGAAAGTCAATTTCATAGTTTTAATGCATTTAGTAAATCATCTATTCCATCTACTATGTCTTGTTTCAGAAAGTCACTTAATAGGTTCTTTTTAAGACTTCTGACACATTATCTCAGTGCTGAGGACTGACCATATTCCCTCCTCTTTTTTTTCTTTTTTTTTAATCCCTGAGAACTTTTGTATAACTAAAACTTCCAAAGATATTAATTTGCCCTCTGATTGTCAAAAATCATGTACTCTTTTAAAGAACAGACAACAGATCCTTACTATTAGATCATTTGTCATTTGTTGGGGGGCATTTCTTGCCAATGTACAAAAGTATAGTAACACAATAATCTAGAGAAAGTGTTATTCTATGTCTGTTTTGAAAGCTGGATGCCTCATTTGAAGATGTCACTTACAGCAGAATCTGCACGTTCATTATTTAATAACACAAAGCAACTGGCAGTATTTGCAGACAGCAGAATATTTAGGTTGCTCAAGCCTAAAATAAGGCTGAGAAAATGTCAAAAGGAGAGATAAAACACAGTGATTCTTGTCATTCTATGACAAAAGCATTGTGTATACTGAATAGATAATTAGTGAGTGTGTATCTCCTGTAAGTGAGGAAAGAATGACTTTGAATTCATTTGGGACATCACTAAAAATACCTACTCCATTTTCATCAGTAGCTCAATACGAGGTAATCAGAATGACTGGGACAGCAAATAATTTAAAATATGTCATCAAATCAATTATATGCTTTCATCGACAATAATATTTTCTCTCCCCATCCCTCTAGAGAGGGAAAAGCAGGCATACAAAAAATCCAGAGGTAATAGAAATTTGTAGGAGAATGGACAACTTCCAAGTAAAGTACAGAACTGAACTAATCAGTCCAAGGAAAAGACTAAGCAGAAGCACAAGATGGAAGTATACAAATAATGAATAGCATGGGTAATAAAAATCACAAACCACCTACTCACCCTTGTTCATTCTGCAATTACAAGATCCACTTGAGTGCCAGACAGATTTTTAAAAGTTTGGCAGCAAAACTTTATAACCTCACATAATTATGATGATTTTCAGGACCAACAAGACTGTTCAGACCCCAGGGACAGTGGGGACACATTGCAGCAGGAAATAAAAACCCCACAGTTTGGGGGGTTTTGGTATGATCCAAATCAAATTTATTTTTCTTTAGCAGACACGATCTTCTGCTTCATGTTGTTTATTCTCTGTGTCTCCCACTGCAATATTTTATTTGTTAACTTATCTAGATCTGTGGTTTTGCTCTGTTATGGTACTCCTGTCATGCTAAAAGTCATGTAAGTTGCTAGCTTAGTTAAAATCCCTCTTTTTTTCCTGACACCATTTCCTTTTTCTGAGAACACTGTGAAATGTGTATTCCTTGGGTAGCATTTCCTGGTAGATGACAGGTTGGCCATGAGCCAGCAGTGTGCCATGGTGGCTAGGAGAGCCAATGGGATCCTGGGGTGCATCCGGAGGAGTGTAGCTAGCAGGTCAAAGGAGGTGATCCTCCCCCTCTACTCTGCCCTGGTCAGGCCCCACCTGGAGTATTGTGTCCAGTTCTGGGTTCTTTGGTTTAAAAAGGACAGGGATCTCCTGGAGAGAGTCCAAAGAAGGGCTACAAAGATGATTAGGGGCCTGGAGCATCTCCCCTATGAGGATAGGCTGAGTAAGTTGGGACTCTTCAGCCTTGAGAAGAGAAGACTAAGGGGGGACCTAATTAAAGTCTATAATTATCTTAAGCAGGGGATGCAGGGGGAATCAGCCAGCCCCTTTTCGGTGGTCTGTGGGGATAGGACAAGGGGCAACGGCTGCAAGTTGGAGCACAGGAAGTTCCGCACCAACATGCGGAAGAACTTTTTCACAGTGAGGGTGACGGAGCACTGGAATAGGCTGCCCAGGGAGGTGGTGGAGTCTCCTTCTCTGGAGATATTCAAGACCCGTCTGGACACCTATCTGAGTGATATGTCCTAGGGAGCTGCTTTGGCAGGGGGGTTGGACCCGATGATCTCTTGAGGTCCCTTCCAACCCCTACGATTCTATGATTCTATGATTTGCACTAATTTGTGAAAACAATAATGTTTAGACATAGGTGGATGATAGGACTTCTATCTTCTCCTAAATCTAAGACAAAATTCTGACAAGGGTAATTAGTCAACTTGTACAGGAACCTTAGTTTTGTGTACCTTCTAATGGTCCATCTTCCATTCTTGTGCAGGCAACAGACAGCTGAACCATATTTGGAAGCAAGACTATACCAGATGGAGTAGGCTGGTTAAAAATCAAAGGGACACAAGAGCCTGTTTTCTGTAGGAGATAAATACAAAATGTTCTGTGCTGCCAGCACCTCTGAGCCCTCCTGTACCTTGGTGCAGCAGGCATCAGTTGGCTTACAACTGCTCTGACGCCCACTTCGGCTGAGTTGCATCAAGTCCAGGAGCACCATCATCATGTCAGCCCTAACACTGTTCCTGAGTGTATATTTGTGAGTTTTACACTCACAAGTGGTGTTTATTAGCGGTGTTTATTTGTTGTATTTAAAATAATAAGACTTAGGGTCTGAAATTTTACAGCTACCTGTAGGGTGATACTGAATATATATATTACAAACATCAGTTCATCTTTACAAAAACTCTTGAATTGGCATCACATGCTACTTTTTCTTAGAAAAGGATAATGGCAAGGGGAAGATAAGGTGGGCAGAAGCATTAAGATACAAGAACTGCTTGGATCTCATTTAGAAGCTGTAAGCACAATGAAGAACTGCAGAGAAGTGGCATGACTAACTACATAGGAAGGTCTCCCTTTCATGTCAGAAATCACACCAAAATGGTCATGAAGATTACAGGTTTTTTTTCTAACTTCTACTGGACTAAAACCAGTAATTTTTTCTTCTATCTTATAAAATAGCCATCACATAGCTGGCACTTAATGTGAAATAATAACACAAATAATGTGGGTAATTCCTGAAGGTATTGGGTTCTATAAACTTGATCTGCTTAGATTTATTATTTGCATTAAAAATCCTTCTTTTTATGTCCTACTTAGGACTTGATTTTCAAAGAGTATGATAAAGAGTTCATTATGAACATGCAGATACATACTTAATATCCATAGGCAATTATTTTCCCACCTGCACAACAATTTGTCTACAATACTATCATGATAAATAGAGGTTTCCTCTGTGATTCTGGATAATTCTGTTACTTTACAGAGCAGGACTGTGAATTAGAAGTATATGGATCAGAAATGTTTTAACAGAGGTTTCACCATGAATTAGGCCGCACACACTATACTCTTTAGGTGTCATTTCAATTAAAGACATTTTTCAGAGTGAACTCAATCAGAGTGACCTCTAATTTATCTTTTATGTATCTTCACAAGTAACCAGGAGGTTCTGAGCCTGAGAATCTGGTAAATTTTTTGAGAGTTTTTTGATCCTGAAAGAAGAAAAAATGTATTTACTGAGCCCTCTTCAGTTTTTTTCCTTTGAGGGAGTTATTATATTGGCTACTGCTATGGAAAAGCACGATACACAAATTAAATCCCATCAATTGAAAAAAATCAGGAGTTTGAAGGACCGTAAAGGCATCCCATCTTCATGCTATGACAGATACCCAGTATTTCTGGTGCTGACAGATTTTCAAAAAGTGCCATTCATCAGTCTTAGCATAATTATTCCTATTGGAATAGGAGCCATGCACATTAACACAACACGTTCGTGACATATCAGGTTTAATTGAAGTAATGTTATTTTTGAATATTTGATGGACAAGTTCTTTTTGCTGCTTCCTTGTTTTGGGTTTGCATGGCAAGGTTTTAGTAGTGGGGGGTGGGGGCTGTAGGGGGACCTTCTGTGAGAAGCTGCTACCAGAAGTTTCTCTGAGGTCCGACAGAGCCAATGCCAACTGACTGCAAGACAGACCCAGTGCTGGCCAAGGTCAAGACAATCAGTGATGGTGACAACGCCTCTGGGATAACACATTTAAGAAGGAAAAAAAAAAAAAAGAAAACAGCAGCTTTTGCCACCAGAGAAGGGAGTGAGAAGATGTAAGAAACTCCAGAGGCACCAAGGTCAGAGAAAAGGAGGGGCCTGAGGTGCTCTAGACACCAGAGCAGAGATTCCCTTGCAGCCCCGGAAGAGCATGGTGGGGTGGGCTGTCCCCATGCAGCCTGTGGAGGTTAAGGATGGAGCAGAAATCTGCAGCCCATGGAGGACTCCACACCAGAGCAGGTGGAGACACCTAAAGGAGGTTATGACACTGTGCGAAGCTTGTACTAGAGCAAGCTCCTGGCAGGACCTGCAGCCTATGGAGAGGGGAGCTGATGCTGGAGCAAGTTTGCTGCCAGAACTTGTGACCCTGTGGGGGACCCATGCTGGAGCAGTCTGGTCTTGAAGGTCTTCACCTTCAGATGGGAAGAGGCCCACACTGAAGCAGTTCATGAAGAACTGTAACCTGTGGCAGGGACTCAAGTTGGAAAAGTTTGTGGAGGACTGTCTCCCATGAGAGGGACACCAAACTGGAGCAAGGGAAAAGTCTGTGGGGTCCTCCCCTGAGAAGAAAGGAGTGGCAGAGACAATGTATGATGAACTGGCCACAATCCCCATTCCCATCCCACTATGCCACTTAGGGAAAAGGAGGTAGAGAAAACTGAGAGTGAAGTTAAGCCTAGAAAGAAGGGTGGGGTGGGAGGAAGATGTTTTAAGATTTGCTTTTATTTCTCATTATCCTACTCTGATCTGCTTGAGTAATAAATATTTTTTTTCTAAGTTGAGTCATTTTTACTTGTGACAGTAATTGCTGAGTGATCGCTCTGTCCTTATGTTCATCTATGAGTCTTTTGTTGTATCTTCTCTCCTCTGTCCAGTTGAGGAGGGGAGTGAGAAAGCAGCTTTGGTGGGCACCTGGACTCCAGCCAGGGTCAACCCACCACATAACTTAACTTAGCAATGACATTATCGGCACATACTCTGTGTTCTGATCAACATATCAGTAAATTACAGGGTTGTTCTAATCATGATTTAGCAATAAAAATGAGTAAACATTTTGTTTCTAATGGAGGTCTGCTAAACCTCTGCATAACAGATCATGCTGCTGTGTCCCAGCAATGTGGATGCTCCTTGCAAAGAAAAAATGATCTCTGCATTTCTTCAGCAGACATTGTAATACTCATTAATACAGGTTCTGGAACAGGTAGGCTCTGATCCAAGTAGGGCTATTAACAGAGGTGAGTTTGTCTCGATGTATTTACAAGTAGAATACAGAATGGTCTGGAGACTTAACCCTTTGGAAATGATATCAGCTGCCTTCAAGTTTTGAATGAAAAGCAGAATTCTGAAACATTAATTATGGAAGAATGAATTTTAAATATAATTTTAGATCTTGAAAATTTGTAAATCAATCTTGATTACTTGGTAAATAAAAACAAATAATGATCAGCAGATAGATATATGTACATAATCATTTCTTGCAAATGGACCATATTCATCTGGTGGCAAAATGTACTTTGAATAGTTTTGCTGCTGCTCTGAGCATGGGTTTTGAGCTAAGTAAATAAAGAACAATGGATTTGGGACTTTGAGGATGGCTATCAAAATAGCAAATGACTGGAAACCAAAAGCCAGGTTCATAATACTGACATTGAGGAATGATTCATTACAGCACAAGACTTCTTTCTCTGAGGACACACACAAGCCATTTGTTTGTATGTAAAAACACATGAAATGGTGAAACTCAACTTTTTGGCAATGGACTTGGACTTCCATCTGAATAAGCCTACTCTCATCATCACAAAAGCCTATTGAGTACTATATGCAGACTCCCAAACTTCCAAAATCATTCAGATTAAAGTTCATTTGGGGACACACACATACCACTAACAACTAATCAAGTTTAAAGCACGTGGGAAAGGTGAGAAGTACTGGGGAAATTAAATTAAAGCACTTCTTAGTATATGACATTTTCAGTACAAACTCTTATCATTGCCTCAGCATCTGCCCAGCACTTTGCAGTCATGCTTTCACGCTGGTGCTGATATTCTTGAACTGCACACCACCACTATCTGAGCAAAAACCCTCAATTCTATCTCAGCAGCTGGTAGGAGGGAAGCTCCACAAAAGCCATCTTCTTGTTTGGAGAGTGATGTGTATCTTTGCAGAGGTGAGCGAGACAGCTGCATGCCAACTGTGTTGATAAAACATGAACCAGACATGCAACAAGGTTTCAACTTTTGATCATTACTTTAGCCTTTGCAACACCATGTTACACATCATTATACACATCACAAAAGCATGCACAATTATGCAAGATACTTCACAGAATTCATTTTTTCCTGAGGAAATGTATGCATGTGAGACAGCAAAAGGGACAAAAATTACAATCCCACTGCAGCAAGGGGACAACAGCGAGTTGTGCTCGTTTAAATGCTTGAGAGTTCCTGTAGCAAAAAACCCAAAGCAACAGCAAATGGGAAAAGATGAAAGCTCATACAACCAACAGTGTCAATGCTAATGAGGAAAGACTATCAATGCAAACTCTCTGTTGGCCACATCAGTAGGACAATGAAGCTCAATTTGCTGAATGCTCCAAAAATAAAATGACAAATTAAGCATCATCATCACAGTTTTAAGCGTAGGACAACAGCTTTTGTTTCCTGCTGAGAACCATATATTATTGTGGAACACATGTAAATGCAGCTTCTATATCACAGAGACATTTTTTTCCCACAAAACTGCGCCCATCCAAAGCCTGGCAGCCACAAATGAGAAGTTTTTAAAAAATACCAGCAAAAGTAGCAATGAAATAAAATATGCAGTGAATGTTGTTTCCATTGGCTACCTTCACGAACCAGTCGATGGAGCAATATTGAAAAGCATCTATACAGATGCCCTACAGATAACAACAACTCATTCTTACTAGCAGTCTGAAATGCTTGAGATACTAAACAGAACCAAGAGGTATGTTGTATTACTACCAAGAGGGAGATCAGAGAAAAGAATCTAGGTCCCACTTAATGAGAGAAACTATGGTGCCTTGTGAAAGACAGTGCTCCTGAGAAGCTAAGCAACTGATACTGTTGCAGCTTAACCAAATGTCACAGATATTTAAATGGAGTGAAAGGGTGGTGTCTGTGTAATGGCGAAGTGCGCTCCTTCAGATACTCTCCAAACTAAACCTGCAGATGTGGGGTAGGTACCAGAGGAACTGTTAAAAACCTCAAGTATTGCTGCATAAAATTTAACCCAGTGATCCTGAATCACAGAATAACATGTTTTGTCTTGGGAGAAGCACAGCTAATCACACTGGCAATTATTATTTTGCAAAAGTTTTCTTGATCAGCTTGGCACACAGAACACTCAAAAAGGCAACTAGCATCCTTACAACTACAAGAATTATGCTGAATAAAAGCTCATATGCAGACCTTGGCAAAGGTACGGTTACTTAAACTCCAAAACAGGCCAGTAATTTGTCACATCAGCCCTTTTATGAACCATCAACCTCATTATCGCAGTTCACTGCACAAACTGCCCTTGGGAGTCCAATACTAATAGTGTGCAGAGAGAGGTAAGACACACAGCCCAAACTATCTCATTATAGATCCACTTTAAAGAAACACTCACATATTAGAGAGAAACAAGCCTTACATTTAGAAAAACAAAAATCAATAAGAGGAACCCAAAAGCTAAATGTGTGTTTTTGAGTAATACCATCAAAATTAGCTTTAAGAAGCAGCCATGGAAACTGTACATGTGGCAAGTATCATTGATCTAGCTGTTAGAAGGGCTGTATGAATGGTGTCATTATACACTCACTGCTCGAAAGAAGAATTGCATATTTGAACAGGAACATCTCTAAAACGAAGGAACTCCGATTTCACACGTGCATGTATGTGTCCGCATTGTTCTCCATTGTTCTCCAGCAGTGCCTAAGGCTTCAAGCTTTTAAGTTGCTAGGTGCTCTGGGGATCCCTTACTGCTTGTACTGAGTTTATGGGAAGCTGAGGATACCTAGTGCCTTCGTGACATCATTGATGCAAATTTCCCTCTATGTAGCTTTGAAAATGTGTGGCACAGGAAAGCAGAAATTAATTCTCCTCATGAAATTTCCTTAACAACATTAAATATTCTAAATGCTCTAAACAGGTACCACACCTCAATTTTTAATGTAAGAATAAAAATCTAGAATAAGAGAACAGTCTTTCTTATGGGTGAAGCTAATAAAGCAAGTGAAATGGTAACATAAAATCAGTTTATTGGCAATTACAAATTACTCTGTTCTATTTAAAAGTAGTTTACCCCCAAATCTCTAATACTTTATCAATTTTAAACCCAGTTGCTTTTCTGCTCTTAACTTTGATCTTGGCCCCGCTGTCTTCTTTGTGACACTATTCTAGTCTTCAGTAGAAAAAGGGTAATGTTTTAAGTGGCTGAAAAAGCATTTTGAGAATTTAATGCAGACACAAATTCTGTATCAATTTTATGTCTTCAGCTTATCTCTAGATTTGAAAACACTTACCCAGGAAAAGACGAAAAATATATTGTTAAGACATCAGAAGGACTGAAAACATATTTGTTGTTCATTTCTAGGCACTTTATGGGGCATTTTTTTCCTTACAATTTAAGTGGACTCAGATCAGACTTCCCTCATACACCTTTTTATTTGTTGTCATAAAACACCACAGATCCAAAATAGCCACCGTGGAGAAATTTTTCCTTGATAGTATACTATGACCAGGTATACTAGTATTACTTTTCTTCTTCAGAAAATAATGTTTAGCAAAAGGAGATGGATGAGCAACAGGTCACAGAATGCTAGATAAAAGAAATACATTTCAAATGCACTTCAATAACTTTAAAAGAAAGATTTAGTATAGCAGTCTTGTCAAATTCTGAAAATTTAGCAAGCCTGAAGTTTAAGTTACATGGAAACCTTGTGGGCTGGAGAAGAATGGAAGGAGCTCACAAACAGAAGTAAGGTTTTACTTCCAAATTTAATCCTACTTTATAGTCTAGTTTAGTAAAAAAATGCAAGACAACAGCATCATTTTTGGCTAGTTCCCAGCCTGCGGGGATATCATACACATCCATAACCAATTTTGTTTATGTAGATATGCTGACCTAAACTGCTTTCACATTCTCTAGTTCATTATCTTCAGTGACACTTTTTCCCTGTTTACTTTTCTGTGTGCTGGCTTGGAAGCAAATCAACTCAAATTTTTCAATGCAGTGGTTTTACAACTGCATGGAGCAAAACCACAGATAGAAAACACTGAGTTTCCATGGGTTTTTACCAGCTTGGACCAGGTAAGTCTTTGAAAGCAGATCTTTGAAACAATTGTTTCTACTGTGGTATTAAGGTTTAATTTTCAAACTAAGCCAGTCCAATACACTGCTGCACAAATGGGAAATTCTGCTCCTCTCCATCCTCCTTTCCTTCAGTACTTGTTGCACTGAGCAGTAATCAGCTCAGAGAACCAAAGTGGAAGCTCACAGAAAATGAATGATTTTCTACTCATTAGGTTCCCTCGACTAACTTGCTGTGGGGTCAGACAAGCCCTCGAGCCACCTTAGAGGATGAGATGGGACCACGTGTGTGAAAGAAGCAGGAAGGGGCCGCATTCGCCCCCAGCTTCTCATTAGCCTGGCTTACTAGCTGAAGATACACTCAGAAAGGCTCTTTCTTTTCACAAATGTTCCTTTGTAAAACACATAATGACTTGGAAGGGTGTCCTCTAACAGTATTTGCAGAAGATATATATGCCTCCTCTAAACACCATGGTAAGCTCAACACATGAATAGGAACAGCCTTCATGCTTCCTTCTACTGTTACAGGTGTTTTTCTTATTTCCCCTGCACCTTTATTTCTGCAGGTCTACACATCATATTTTAGAATGTCAGGGTCCAAAATGGGGTGCCAAAATTAATGTTTTACTACTTGAATCAGCAGCCCAATTATCGATGCATAGTCTGATGAACGTTCAGCACCACTGAAAATCACACCACCTAACCACAGATAGTGATTATCTACCTTTTACCTTTGCTTATGAAAGTGTTTTCTTTCCAAGAGGAGCTGTCAAGAGGTGAGGATGTCTTCTACTTCCTGCACAGATCCTGAGCGAACATGTCCTTTCATTTTTCTTTGGTGGCCCCAAAATAATGGAAACAGTCTCTTCCTTTGGTTTAATGACCCTTTTCCTTGAGGCACACAAACAGATCTGAATGAACAATTGTGGTCAAATTTTGGAGAGTATAATAAATTGATAGGACTGGAACACACTGTGAACTGCTTTCATACTTGTCAGAGACCTCAGGTAACAAACCACATCAGAAGGAAGCATACAGTACATCCACTCTCTCAAACACTTGGAATCTTACATGAAGAGTGTTTTAAGCTGCAGGCAGAATAAACAGAAACGACACACATAAGGGAAATGCGTGATGTCAGTTGCAAAGACATTCCAGATACGATTGTATAAACAGGTGCTGTTGAACGGGGGAGTTACTGAGTAGCGTAAGGCCTTCTTCCTTCTCTTCACCATCCTCACCAGCACTCAAAGCCAAGACCGAAGTACTGTTTTTCTCTAGAGAGAAGTAAGACAAATCACAGTGCCAGTAGCCTTGACTTTAATTAAAGGGACAGAGATTCTTTTAAAGGACCCTTCCTCTCGAGGAACAGAAGAGACAAAAAGCAGAGTAACATCTGCGGGGCTGGCGATGGCTGGCACTGTGAGAAATTCAGTTCTCGCTGCCGCTGGGAGCACAAAAGGGAACAAAGCAGCGCTCCCTCCCCACAGGAGCCGTACGGATTGCGCTCCCAGGGCCTGGCGAGGCCTGAACTCAGCGCAACGGGTGACTCCTCACTCTGGCCTTGGCACGTCTCTCCGGGTCGCCGTTGTCCCCGTAACGCGGGCTTGGCATCTCCGCGAGGAGAATGAAAGGTGGCGGCGCCTCTGAATCTCCGCGCCGCTGAGCTCGCATCTCCCGCCGCCCCCGCAGCCTCGCGGCGGGGCCACCCGAGGCGGGAAGCCAGCGCCCCGCCGAGGCGACAGGGCGAGGCGAAGGCCCAAGGAGGAGCTGGCCCCGCTGCGGCGGCCTGAGGCAGCCGAGGCCGGCGAGGCGCTGGTGGGGGGGAAGCGGATAACGGCGCGGCGCCATCAACTGCCGCTCCGGGCGTGCGCCCTCCGGCCCAAGCGTGCGCCCTCCCGCCCAAGAGCGTGGCGTTGCCAGGGCGACGGACCCTTCACGTGGCGCCCCCGAGGCAGCGCGCCTCCACGTGCGAGCCCTCAGTGAAAGCCCGCCGGGTTGCGGCCGCGCAGCCGTGGGGAGGGCCCCTGCTTCCCGGACCTCGCTGGACCGAGGGAGGCCCCTCTGGGTTGCCTGGCCGAACGCAAGCCGCGCTGCTACGGGCGAGGCTGACGGTGAGCCGAGCGAGTGCCCCGTGTACCTGGAGCCGGAGGGGAGAGAGGGAAGGAAAAAACCCTGCCGGCTGTGCTCAAAAGGGGGAGAGCTTCCTGCTGCTCTCAGTGATTGTCCCCGAGCAAACTCCGAGCTGCCATGCTCCTGAAGTGGAGCTGGGCGAGGGCAGAGGGGTGGGAAAGGCAGCGCAGGGTGGGCATGGAGGGGCTGGTAGTGGCGGTGAGAAACTGTGCCTTACCTCCTGCTGTGCGTGTCTGTGGGCTGTGCTGTGGGGTGTGAGCCACGCTTCCCCCTTTGCAGGCACTGCCATATTACCGGAGAATTTCCTGGACCTTCTGTGGTGTAGACAGGCCTTTAGAGGAGGTCTCTAACTCCTTCAGCCCGTGACTTGGTGTGAGCCAGTCCCAGGGGAAAGAGCGTTGGCCTGGAAATCTCTCACCTTGTTTCTTTGCCGAGGTAGTGCTTGGCTGCGGGTGGGCCGGCGGCGCTGGGGTTGACCCTGCAGTGAAGCAGTAGGAGCTAAGGCTTTTTCCCTGGGGCGTTGTGCTCCTCTTGTGTAAGCTACTTGCCATGGCTGTCCTAAGGATACCAGCTGATTAGATTTGAAGGAGGGATTATGTAGTGGCGCTTCCTGGGTTTCCAGAATTATGTTTTTTTGAAGGTCAGGTAGCTAGGTTTCTGTGCATTACCTTGTATCATTAATATTAAATAATATTCCAGGATGTTTACTATGTATCTTAGACCACCATGCCTTTGAACATTACCAAGCCAGAGTTCCATATTTCTGTATTACTCTTGGATAACTAGGGCTTGCATACATGCAAGTTGTTTTGCCCTGATGTAAAATAAGAATTTTGAGCTAAATCACATCAAAGGTTAATCTAGGCCTCTTTCCAATAGTTGATGTAAAGAGTAAGACCAGTGTGAAGATACTTCATATGCTCTTACCCTTGCTGATGTTTTCTGTCCAGGCTGTTTGCTAGGCTGGACGCAGCTGTGAGTGTTCAGTAACTGACAGAGTCTCTCCTTCCTTAAATTCATGAGATCTTTCATATACTTGCATGTTTGTTTAGTGAGTCTCATCCTTCTGTTTCTTGTGAAATTTAAGTGGTTTGGTTTTTACCTATCCATTGTGAAGCTAAGCAGACTTGTTTATTTCTCTTCAGGCTACTGACAAACTTTAGAGAAAGAAGATCCCCCTTCTAGTTCTGTATCTAACATATCAAATGAAGCTGAAATTAATGTCATGGAGCAAATGTGTACCTCCCCTCATGCTCGCATATACATATGCAAGCCTCTTATAGATGGACATGACATTCCTTTTGTAATGACTGCAGCTTAGCCAAAATTGTGCACTTGGTTAATACCTCCCAAAGTTCAAGTGGAAAAAAAGTAAGCTTGTATTCAGCTTGTATTGAGCAGCAGTGCTAGAATTAGAGGTAACCTGAGGTAGTGAAATCTATCTACACCCACTTGTGTTTCCAGGGTAGGCAATGGGCACAGAGGAGGGTGTCAAACAGTAGCTATTCATATGTAAGTCTTAACTAACTTTTGCTCGTGTTTTGCAATAAGGAGGTGATAATGGACAATCAGAAACCCTTTCTTTTGTAGGCCTTGGTGTTATAAACACGTGTGCTTCAACACTGAATCTAAGTTCTGATTTCCCTCTTGCAGTGTCCTTGTTTTTTTCCGAGGGTCACATTTTAACATTTTGATCAAATTTTTGCTCCCACTAGGTGGCATACGTTCTAAATGCGGATTTAGATGCACACCAGTATCCTTTGGGGGAGAATAAGTCATTACAAGCCTAAGCGATTAGATTGTATCTTTGTCTCCCCCGCCCCCCCCCGAGCTTTCCAAATCGTTCATTTCCATGCTGTCTGTTTTAGTTAAAAACAAAATTGAAGACTAGTATTAAGTACAGACGGACTGCTTCTCAATGAACAGAAAAAGGCAGGCTTTTATACTATTAGTTGTCACAACTCACACGGTATGGACACCTTAAATTATTTGTAAAAATTTTGGGTAAACCTTTGGTTGTTTCCAGCTCTCAATCTGAAAAATTATACATGCCCATTGGAGTATGGTTCTGTCTGTTTCACTATGCCAATTTTCTTATTTGTTTAATCTTAGAATCCCTCACAGTCTGGGGCTGTTTCTGTTTTGGTTTGCCGGTATTATAACAGATGTTCTTCAAACTTTTTTTCTTTTTATTTCCTTGCTTTAATAAACATTAATTCTCTAATAAACTGCAATGCCTGCTTGTTCATTAACTTTGTATTGGATCAAGGAGTCAGTATAATAAAAGTAAACAATCAGCACAGCGTACATTAGTTTTCAAAACTTTTATCGTCCTTGCTGTTTCTCTTAAATTACTTTATCTACATGTAATATACTTATCCCACTGCTGTACAGTATACTCTGCCACTTCACCTCTCTGCAATTGAAACTCTTGCAACTGTACTGTTTCAGTGAACTGAAACTTCAAGCAGTTTTCGGCGTACACATAAAGAGTATAAATCAGAAATTGGCACGTTTTATCTGGACACCATAGAGTTTGCATTAGAGATGATTACCCAAATACTTTGTAAAAAGGCAAAGAAAGGAACCACATAGGGAGCAGTGAGAGGGATGTGAAAACCCATTTGAAGTGCTGTGGTAAGAGAAGAAGGATACTGCCTCCTTGGGGCAGAATACTAGTGGTGAAGGAAGTCTTTTGGATTGGTTAACTAGATTATGGCAATAAATCTACAAGTGCTGTATTGTATTTGTTTTAGGTATGGATCCTGGCCTCTCACATCAGCATAAACCAAGAGCAGCATTATGGATGATGGTAGTCTTGGACTGGCATAATACTGAGTAAGTGAAAGAAGAGCTACCTCTGCTGACAGTTGGGTTTCTGAAGAGAATCCCTAACTATGCAGGCACCTTTAAGTGTCTGTAGGAGGGAGCAAGGATGCATCCGTCTCAGGTGCAGAGACAGCAGAAGGGGGATATGCGTGAGTGTGCTGAAACATTGCTGAGTTTAGTGAAAACTGGAGTAATATTAGTACTTCTAGTCTGATACAGATCAGGTTTTAAACTATTAACAGTTAATTTGATTAAGTAATCCTTATGGACTTTTATCTTCACTGTAGAAAATCTTAATGTCTCTTTCATTTTACTTTACTAATGGCTGGATTGCAAACCTTTTGCAAGTGTGAGCCAATACCCCTGTGACTAGGAGCATCAACTTCACTAAGACTGCAAATGGAAGTAATTGTTTATAAATGGTAAGGAAAGATTCCCAGTCTACTTTCTACCTTCTTCCCCTCTCCAATTTGAGATGAAATTGAAGGGAAACTTGGTTGATAACGAAGTAAAAACTACTGTACATGAATAACTGTAATTCAAACAGGATTTCAAGCTTTCTCAGATCATTATCATCAGCTTGACTGGAAGCTTAAGATAAATATACTGTCATTAATTTCAATCATTATTAGATGGAGGTGAGTGAATTAAAATTCTGTCGTCCTTTTTCTGCATTTTTTCTTTAAAAGTGTAAGGAATATTTTTAATAGTGCCTTTTTATTTGGTTCCTCATGACATGAGAGTAGCTTATGGTGGGAGAGTACAGAGTATGTGGTCTTTGAAGATCTAACTACTTCAGGTCTGCATTGATAATTATTTTATATCACTTTTAAAAATCTTGGCTCTATGTTTTCTGCTTCTTTTTCCCCTCCTTAATGGCTACATTTTCTCTTTGTACTACACATGATAGTCTAAGGGAAAGTTTTGTTTCTTTACTTGGACTGTCCAGTAACTTACCCTGTTCTGACCTCAGCTGAAATCTGTGGGACTAACCCACAGGCTTTTTTAAGCACAACGGTCACGGAGAAGTTCTGTTTTCTCAGTTTATTTTGCCCACTGATTTAACTTGCCTTCTCCTGTGGCTTTTTCTTCTCTCTTCTTCTGAGATAGTGCTTTGGTTGGATTTATATGGAAAGACTAAAACAAAGACAATTTGCTGTCATTCTTTCCTTCTGCTGTGAAAAAAGACTCCTATGCAAATCCCATCACTGGAGCCACTGCCTAAATTTGAGTTATGCTTATGAATTCCACAAAGAGAATATTGCATTACAGTTTCAATCTCTAGTTTCCAAGTGCAGATGTAGATATTACTGGAGTTAGCTCAAAGCTATCAATCATTACAAAGCTTATTGACTGTTCAGAATAGTTCTATCAATATCTCATTTGCTGTCTGATCTAATGCACAGGCAGTGTAATGCCAATGCAATGACTCCATCTTTCAAATGGTAAGACATAATTTCTTGCAAGCATTTGTAAAAGGTCTACATTTATGTTTGGCCCATTGAAGTAGATGAATGTTTAGTTTACTTTGCTGCTAGGCGGATAGATGTGAAGAAAGATTACTCTTACATGTTTCAAGTACATGTAATAAGACTATTGAAAGAAATACTTTGATAAAATGCTTCTCAAATTTAGGTTTTTGGGATAGCTTCATGCAGCCTAGGTTAAATGGCAGACATTGCCCTTATTGGATGGAGTCCAAAGCAGTATTTAACAAAGCCTGATCTGGGTGGTATACAATGAAGAAAATCTCAAGACAGTGGAGACAAAGCACTGCTCGAGATCCTGCTCTGGCTTTCTATCTGCTGACTTGTGACAGTATAGTGAGGTATAGGATCTGTGGCCTGTGTGCAGGTGGCTTTCCTCTTTCTGGAGCTTTGGGAAGCTTTTGCAATCACTAAGGGCCAGGTTGTGAGCTGGGTATTAGGTCTAAGCAAATCTAAATGCTGCCCAGCTCAGTCAAGAATACTTCCTGGACTGGATGTCCAAGAGCCAAGGACAGCATGCGCATGCTGATTCTCTGGAGTAGGTGAAGCGGAAGATGGACAGAGATGTATTTCTCTTCTTTGCAATTCAGTGACCAGCACAGCTGAGCTAGAGTTTAGGGGCAGGAGGGGTTAATGATTTACTGCTGGTATAGGCCAGCAGCTAATTACTTTCTATCTCCAGCAACAGGGAAGCAGGATGGAATTGCCTGTCTAATTTGCAGTCAGTCCTGTGGAATGCTCCAGTGCAGAAACATGCTGCTCCAGGCTGTGTCCTAGGGACATTGTCTAGCCCTCAGTAGTACATCCTGGCGTCTGACAAAGATGATGATCAGGGCCACAAGGAAGCAGAGTTTTATAGAATTGGAGAAATGTTCCATATAATTTTCTAGATAGACCCAAACCTGAGGGCTGTGTGCCTTTGTGAAATATTGTAAACTAACTCCTCCTAAATGCAAACATGGAGTTGAAGCTAAAAGATTTCTTAGGCTCTGGTACTTCAATTTTTTGACTAGGCTGGGTGAACAGGCTGGCTAGCAGGGGCTGATGTGTAATCCTAGGTGAATCTAGGATGAGTGGTCATGCAATGAGATGGTTTTAAGATGACTCAATGATACACACTTTAAAGATGGTCAAGAACAGGCATTCTGAAATGCCTATTTGTTTTCGTCTCTCCCCACAGGGCAGATCATTGTACCTGATGGGAAATATTTTCTTCTGGAAAAAGTGTAAGATTCACAAAATTTTATTTTCTGGAATTTGGATTAAAATTCACAATTCTAAAAACCAAAAACTGCCCTTAGGAAATGTCAGCTCAGTTTTGTAATTTTTAAATATTCCTCTTATCTAGATGTTTTTATAACTTTTGCATACAATTTCTCCTTTTAGAACTAAATATGCAAAAGCATAGCATTTTAAGTAGGTTTAATAGGGAATGTTTTTTTTTAAAAAGTAAAAATACTGACACATTCCTACAATTATACAAACATTTTGAAGAAAAAAACAAGTTTGAACCCAATGTGTTTTGAATCAGAACCAGAACTTTTCACCTTTGGGGGGCAGAAGGGAAGAAAGCAGTTGAGTTCAGTCTCTCTAAGCTTTTCCTGCTACAGTATTGGGAGGGTGGGGGTTAAAAAAAATCCTGTTTGAACCAAATTATAAGAGTGGAGGTTTTTTTGGGTGTATTTGTCATTACCACCTTCTTCTTAACCTCACTTGCATCTTAGAATACTATGGCTTTTTGCTGCCACTGAGACTTGGGAATGCTAAAACATAGTTCAGACCTGGAATGTTCTGTTCTTGAGGTGTTATCAGTAAAATTGAGATTGCAGATCAGAGGATTAAATCACTAAAGTGAGCACAAAGCGACCCATGTGCTGTCAATGGGGTGGAAATCTGTGCTTTTAATCAGAATTGTATAGGAATGTTGACCAGCAAGTGGGTATTGTTAAGAACCACAGACAACTAAATGCAGAATATCCTCAGGAGACCAAAATACACACACACACACACCCCTGGAAAACTAACAAGTGTATCTAATGTTTCTTTACAGAGAGAATATTTAGGACAAGCTCTTGAGAATTATTATAATAACTCCATTAGAGATGTAGGAGAATTCAGAAGTAGTTATGGTAAATGTGAATAAATAAAGTGAGTGAAGTGGTAAAAAGGGGAATATTATCACTTATTTATACAAAATAATGACTAGGTAATGTTTTTCTTAGTTTCCTCAGGCTGATATCACAGAGTAAAACCATCCCAGTTAAGCTGCCATTAGTTGTAGTTAATGAAGAATAAAGTACAAGCTTTTTACTTGTGTGTTTGTCTAACTTTTGGTAAGCAGGTGGGCTCCTGAGAGCTGCTGTGGTTATGTCGTTTTGTAGAATCTACAAGCCAGCTCATGTTCTGTCGTATAAGGTGCTGTGTGCAGGGCATCGTAGGACTGCTTTTTCCAAAAGTCTTAGTCTCACAGAGCAGGGGAATTCTGGATGTAAAAACTGCATTAATATGACTTTTCTAGTACAATTTGAGATTTGGTATTATACCTAATTATTCTGTTTCCGGACTACTAAGTGTTGCTAGGAACATCAATGTAACTCCATATGTATGCATCACTGCACCTCCTACAGTGGCTATTTTATGCAGGGAAAGACACAGTGTTGATCATGGTTCTTGGAGACTTTCAGTGTATCATTGTAAAATATTTTTCAAGCGATGCATTGTACTGTAACAGAAATCACAGTATCATTACTAGGAGTGCAAATTTGGGTACTGAGAATGTAAATAATGCCACACTTTGGACTTTCAATATGTAAATAATGGAGAATAATGACATAACCTTTTATATAAATTCCTGCAGTTCAAAGCAACATCATTTGTTTATAGGTATGCATTTTTGTTTCTGTTCATGAATGTAGTTTGCTTGTGTGGATCAATTACTGGACAAAGCTAGTCCAATATCTGTGGTACATCAGTTATGCAGAGTCTGCAATGTCTTAGAAATGGACATGTAATTCTGTTAAGGTTTTTGGATTACGAAGCATTACAAGTAGCTATATTTCTCATAAGATGAGGCAAATGTAGGAAGTGCTAGGGTGCAGTGCTATACTGCATATTCTACGTGTGTTTTCTGTATATTCTGTTTTCATGCCTGTATCTATAAAAATTACTGATGGCAATGTCAATTTTCTTCCAAAACACCATGTAACTTTCATATTATACAGAGTAGAGAGTTACCAGTTTGAGTGGATAGTAAGTATCGGCACCTCCTAAGAGAAAAGATCTTTTGTCTTCATGCTAGTGTAGCCAGTTACAAGTTATGAAAGTTTTACCATGCTAGGGCTTTTTGCTAAAACTGATGGAGATGTAGAAGAGAGACCATTCTGTACTTGGGTATTGCATGGTGGATGAGAGGTAATTTTCTTTTTTCTCCTGCATGGAAAAATCAGATATAGTCCAAAGCTCTCCCTGGGTGGTGTGAGGAGATGCTATTTTATATGTAGGTCAGAAGAGGCAAGAGCTGTGCTGCAGAGCCTAAGGAAGCCAGCAGTCTGTTCTGGACATTGTGAAGGCAGAGAAAGCAAGAACAGAATAGGTGCTGACCACTTCTACTTCACTTTATTACAACTGATATACATTTATATATATACACACAAGCACAGACTGTTGCCTTTGAATGGAGAAATGCAAAGTACTCTATTTCATAGCGTTGTACAGGAAACTGTAAAGACACAGAACTGTACTCCTTGTTTGATGAACTGATGGCAATGTAGGTGAGCAGTTGATACTCTTTATATAGAAAGGTGTCAAAACCAATAGCTGACTTTGCAAAGAGAGCAAAGATACAACATCCAAGCTTCCTTTTGCAGAATGTACTGATTCTTCAAGGTACTGATTTGCCTTGCAAAGTCAGCTTCTGTAAGCCCTGTAAACTTTCCATGCCTACTGAATTCAAGAGATGCCAAAAGAATGTAGAAGCATTTCTAAATTACTTGGTAGGTCTGTGGGGTTGAACAAAGTAGCTACTGGGATGTGAAAGAGTTGTGAATGGAGGCATGTCCTGTAAACATGTCTTCTGTTGTTAAATGCAGCAAGACCCTTCAGTGTCAATGAAATGTACATACCAAAATGTCAGGTCTAGTGGGAGGTGTTTTTGGTGCTATGATGGGCAGTAAGCCCTCAGAATCCATTGGGGTTTGATTTTTTTTTTTTACCATACACGTATATGCATAGTTCCTTTTATCTAATTTTCTTCAATATTTTAATGCTAAGAACTTAGTGTTTTTATAAAGCTTTGGTTCTGCCACAAAAGAGGAAGATTTGATGTAATGTCGTCATGTTGAGTTGCAGCTTTGGAAATATCCTGGCTACTTTACTGAATTATCAGTGAGTTAATGGAGGGAGGAGGAGGGTGGGAGTAGTGTCCTTTGCAGTTCTGCAGCATTTTGGAAAGGTTTAACCCTAACAGATGAAGTGAAGATGATAAATCACACTGTCAGTTTTGACCAATCAAGCAATGAAAAGGCAATAAGAGGATACTGCTTTCTAGTATGGGATTTTGTGGGGGTTTTTTACATTCTTTGTGGTGAAATTTTATGAGCGACTGTTACTTTCATTAAGAGACTCTGCCAGTTATCTTGCTTTCTATAGGATGTTTTCCATCCTATAGAAAAACCTTTACTTGGCAGGAGTACAAGGTTTATGTTCTTTGAAGTAACAACTGCTGTGTGGAACCATAGGATTAGTAGGGAATGAGAATCGATGCAGATACTTTGTCTTGAGTCTTAACTACACCTTTGTTTATCTTGAACTAACTTTGTATCCTTATGTAGATTTTCTCAGGGAAGTCAAATTACTGAAGCACCCCTTGGGATTTTATTTCATTTTTTCCACCTTTGTTTTGGTTGGAAAAGACCTTTAAGGTTAAGTCTAACCATTTACTGATAAACAACCAGTTCACAACAAATGTCGATTTAAGAACGCAGTTCTGTTTGTTTATTTTTTTAAATGAATGGCAATGTGCCATTTCCTGTTTGGGAGTGGCAGCTAGAAGGATCACCTTTCATAATTGTATCAAATAATTATTATTAAAGTGGAGGAGTTAAAGAAGCACTTTGTGAGTCTTACTATAAAGGGAAAAATCTGTGTGGGTCTACCCTCTCCATTTTATTTATTTTTTAATATATTTGGTGTATCTTGAGGAGTGAAGTTTGTAAACATGTTTGAAATGAGCTTAACCTTGTTTCCTTGGAGTCCTTGGAAATGCTCTGATTGACTTTAGGAGACAGGCATAAGCTGATAATGGAGGTCTTATCCTGACATATCCAGTATATTAAAATGGTTTTCTGAAACTCAGAAAGATCAGTCTCTGAGCAGAAGCAGTTTTCTGATGGAGCTGTAAAATCTTATGGGTGACTCTGAAGGGACTGTTACCTCAGAGAAATTTGCAGCTTTTATGATTTCTCTGAAATCCTAAAGTTGACAATACCTGCTCATCTATGCTCCCTTGCACAGAGAGGTAATGGTGTGATGCTGTGTGTAGTCAAGAAGAACCTCAGGTCACGGAATCAGTAGATTGGAAAAGGCTTTTAAGATTGAGTACAACTGTTCCTGTCTTATGCTAAACCATATCCCTAAGTACCTCATCTACCCTTTTATTTTAAACACATCCAGGGAAGGTGACTCAACCACATCCCTGGGCAGCCTGTTCCAGGCCCCCACAACTCTTTCAGTGAAAAATTTTTTTCCCTAACATCTAATCTGAACCTGCCCTGGCACAGCTTCTTGCCATTTCCCCTTGTCCTATCACCTGCCACTTCGCTGAAGAGACCATCTCCCCACCTCTCTACAACCTTCTTGCATGTCATGAAGTAGAGCTCCACCAGAATTTCATGAGCCCAGTGTTGGAATCTTGAGAGGGTGTGACATGGCTGGAATTTCTAGATCCATAAACAGTGGTGACAATTAATTACCTGTGTGGTAAGGCAAGCAGGTGCTATAGAACTGTTTTCTTGCAACTCTACAGTTTAGTGGAAAGGTTGTATCCTTGGGGGAGCTTACAAGTACGCATGTGGTTCTAGAATTGCAGGAGTTTTCATTTAGCTGTAAATGACTTATTCATAGAGGTGTTAGTTTGACAGATGAATAAAAGGAAAAAAAAAAGACTCCAGAACTCTAACAATGCACAAACAGAATATTTTACAGTATTTCTAGTTAATATCTAATGAGACAACACATCCTTCCTGGAATTCCTGCTTCTAGCTCCAATTATTGTTAATGAGAATTTTATGCCCTCTGCATTAAAAAGAATATGTTAAGGACACACTCATGCAACAACTTGTGGCTATATATTCATGTTTAACACCTCAAAGGGAGATGAAGATAGTATGTGTGCCTGTATGTCTGTAATTAGTATTGCCATCAATTATAAATGCATCAGTTTGTTGTAAAACTTGAATTTGGATTTAGCTAGGGACTTGGAGCATCCAGCATTCCAGGCTTATCTACCAGTGGTTGGTAGATATGATCTCTGAGAGGTGTGCTACATTTTTATTACAAATTTTATCTATAACAGCAGCTATGTTATTTCAGAGAAATGAAAAAGACATCTGCTACAGAAGCCCATCAGTGTAGCCCATCTGACTGTATACTGTACCCATATATGTTATGTATATTTTACAGCCTTGGGTTAATGGAACCTTCTAACTGCTGATATAGGGAAATGGCTTTTTATGCTTGCAGTGAAATATAGACAAATCCATAGCATGTTACTAAAAGTCACATGTGGCTGTCCAAGTCTGACCAAATAGAAAAATAATTCTTACCTGATCAGCTGTTAATCTACAGGGAAGGTATTGGGATTTTTTTTTTTTGTTTGAAGCTTTTGAAGTACGTTGTAGCATGAGAGAATGGAGGATACAAGGAACCCTAGATTCTTTAATTAAAATGGAAGTAAAACGAGCGCTTATTTTGGAATTTAAAAGCCTTGGCATCCTTCGAGTTGGTGGCCTGCACCAGTGACTGGTTGCATCCAGCTGGCACCTATAATTACCACACTTCTTCCTTACTATGTCCACAGGCTTATTTAGCAAGTACAGTCTCTAGGGGTGACCTTGAGCTGTCAGTGAAGGTGTTTCCTTTGTTCTTATGTTGTCAGCTTTCTACAGTGGGAAAAGAAAACCCGCTGGTGCTTGATGGTACAATAGCTTGAGCCAAGTACAAGAGAAATCTGGGCAATATGGTGAGGTACACATTCAACCACTTTTTTTTTTTTTAAATTAAAGCTATCTTTTTTTGTTTAAACTGCAAACAACAGATCTTCAGAATATGTGCTGCACACTGTGTGTTAACCTCTGACATACTGTACGATTTCAAATGTGGAACAATCTGTATAGTCTGAAATATTTTACTCCAAGTTGCCAAGTCTTTTCTGCCTTTGTATCGTTTGCTGATATTCTTTGTCAAGCGCTTCTCTTTATGCTTTTGAAAAATGCCAGTCATTTTCAGCACAGTGAATAATCTGCATGTTGAATTATTTACATTAATTTACAACATGATCTATAAAAATAAAATATTTCAAACTTTGTATGCATGCCAGATTCTTATAAAAGAAATAAATAGCTTTTTTCTTCTCTTCCTTCAAATTAGATGCCTTTGGCATATGGTGAAAATATAAATACGCGTGTTCAGAGAGGATCCAAGTGGATATTATGTGTTTATATCAGCATTCAAATTCAGTAACATTTAAACATTGATTTTTCTGTGAAGGCAACAGTCAAGGGAGGGTTTCTTTTCACTTGAAGTCTAGCATGACCTCAGGAAGTGCAATTCTTACGCTGTTATTGATAGCTGGGTGTTAGTTTATTTGTATTTGGAAAATGTAATTGGGAGCTAGTCATATAGGTCAGAAAACACTTTTCTCAGGCCTTCATCTAGCCCATTAGGTACATTACTTCTTGTAAAGCTCTCTGAGTGTCCTGAGGTTCTCCCTGTGACTCACTTAGATCTGCTTAACCTTTCCAGCACTGAGCAGCTCAGTGCTGTCCCATCTCGTGAAACACACGGTTTGTGTGTCTAAACCTTCTACTGTCTGTGTTCTCTGAGGAGCCTGGTTTCCTGCATACACCATGTGTAAGGTGAGGTGGCAGCTGCAAGACTAGTGTTCTGCCCTGTACAGAGCCCATCAGCAATGGCTATTGCAGGAACCAGCCAGATAGGGATGCCTGCTTTTATGTAAGCCTTTTGCCTTGAATGTGGGGAAACCCAGGTTGTGTTGCTGTAAGTTTTTGAAACATGTTTTTTCTCATGGAAGGGGATCAATCATTGGATCTCTGGGTTGGAATGAGAAGGGAGTGTTAAGTTTAGGAGACAACCTGTCTTGATATCAAGTCTTTTTCTGAACAGTAGAGCAGCTTTAACAGTACATGGGTTCATGCTGAGGGGGATAGTATGTTTCATCAGCCTAATACTTAGGATACTCATCTGTGGGGAATTAAATCCATGTTCTGAGAACAGTCTATGATAAATGGTCATAGGCCAGAATTCAGAAATGGTCCTTCAAACAGGGACTGCAACACATCTTCATGTTACAACCTGTTCTCATCATTTGTGGCTTTTTTTCTGTGAATAAGCCTTGAGGTTTTAGGATGTTTTAGTAGACTGTCTTATTCTGCAGATAGTTCTTTTCATGTGAGTGTGGCACGTTGAGGTTGAGTCCAAGCATTTTTTCATGCTAAGTGTAGGTGACAGAATAAAATATCAAAGTGTCCCGTTGTCAGGTTGTTCTTTGAGAACCTTCATTGTATTTGAAATTTTTCCTACAGCTGTTGAAAAGACGTTTTTGGTTTCTGGGACAGGTTGAAGGAATGTGTATCTATTAAGAGCCAAGAAAGGCTGGAAAATAGTCAGGGAATGAGGTATCATTAGCGTATTGCAAGGGAAGAAGGGAGGGCTGGTAAAGCATGGCCTTCTGGAAAAGTATGATAAATGTGAGTGGTGCTACCAAAAGTCTGTCCTTATAAGCATCATGAGGACAGGTGTCCTGTTTGAGTGATAAGCTGCAGGAAAGCAGAAATTAGGTACATAATGTTATTTGGTTGACAGGAACAGCCACTGAACATGAGGTAACTGTGGCTTTTTGTTGTGGAGCTAGCTGTTAGGAAGTTTGTCCCAGGGACTGAGAGGTAGTGTGAAATGTCAAATACGAGGTTAAAGGAAGATGTACACAAGAGAAATTTCTGTAAAAGCCAAAGCTTTTATGTCATGATGTCTTCAGCATTACGGGTGATGGCAGTTAAAGAAAATTATGAAATAAAAAGTTCTGTTCTCCTTTTCAAATTCTGCAAGCTCACTATCATACATATGGAGTTGAATTGTATGACAATACTGTTTTCTTAACTTGAAATTTAGAAATGGCCAAAGCAAGTCTATATGTTTTGGCATTCTGATTGAGTGCTCAGCACCAACTGCTTCAAGGGTGGGTGAAAGAAGCACTGCACAGGTAATTCCAGAACTGTTTGTCCATTGGGAAAGATTCCTTCTCATGCTCACCAGCAAGGAGTTGACTTATTGAAGCCTGAAGGTTTATATATCACATGATTTTTTTAATAATCTCAACTAATGTAACTGTGGATGTTCTCATTATGCATATAAATGTCTAAATCCTTTTTAAAAGTTGCTAAGCTGTTGCTCTTGATAATACCTTCAGGAAAACCACCACTGGCTAGTTATATGCTGTATAGAAATATTTTCCCTGGGTTATTTTCAAATCGCTTTTATTCAACATCACCATCTATCCATTTGTTTTTGATTATGAATTGTGGTAAATNTTTTTTAAATATCTCCATGGGCTCTTCTTATACCCTTGTCATTTTTCAACTACATGGTCTAAAGCTTCAAACTTTTTCTGGTTTTCAAGTCTTCATTTCCAAATACAAATATTTTCCCTTAACCACTGAGGATAAGCTGTAACTGTTTGATGGCTCAGTTTTCTCCCAGTAATGTTCAGCAGTGAAATTCAGTGGTGTGCCCCTCTAGCATTCAAAATAGAGCAAGGTTTCCTGTTCTGATCTGATCACCTTCCATTACAGATGTCTGATGTGGTTTTTGGTTGTGTTTTTTTTCAGTGTGTTACCATTCTGGACGGGTTTTATTTGAATATGCCGGAAAAGCATTTTCCATTTTTGTGTGGTTGACTTACATTATTTTTTCCTCTCCTTCCTGTTGTAGTCTTTCCCTTTGGTTAGTATTATTGTTAAATCCTCTTTCACCTGTGTCAGCATTGTGTCTTTTCCCTTCAATCCAGCGGGGAAGGCATGTTTCTATAGGTGCAAATTTTGTTACCTCTTCATGGGCATTAGTAGCACTTGCTGTCATAGTGTTCTGAGAACTTTACAAATATTATCTGGTCCCAACAGCAGGTGACACTGCTAAAGATCGATAAGATTCTTTGACTAGAAAACTGAAACAAAAGGCTGGAGAGACCTTACAACCACAGGATAACTAATGTAGTTGAGATTTAGGAGTAAATGCAAGTGGACTCTTAATCTGCTCCATGTTTCTCCCTGAACAGTGATGAACATTTGGAAGCCTGATGTTTCCGAGGGATAAAGCAGAGATGAAGCATTTGCCGACAGACAGATCATATACTTACATTGACCTACTGGAAACAGGCTGTGCAGTCCCGTGGCTCTTTGAGCATCCAAGAGCAGAACTAATACTTTTATTTGTACCTTCTTTGTCAGTAGTCCTCCTTTTGTAGTAATTATGGCCCTTAGATAATTTGGGCTGCTTTTGACTCCTGCTGAGGGAGTAAGATGGTACAGAGGTGATGCTGATTACTTGACTGTCACTTCAGAAACTATCAGCTTCTGCTCAGTATACAGTGTGAAGGGTTACCTCTGTTTCCAGAGGTGGAGGCTCTTTCTGTTGAGTCAGCTATCTTTTCTTTTGGGATTTGAATATTCTCTTTAGCTTGTAGCTGGCTGAGTTGAATATGGGACTTTGAGGATTGCTTTACAGAATTCTTTAAATTACCTGTTTCAAATATAGATAGAACTTTATGTGGACATGAAGATACAGATGGCTATCGGCAGGTTTAAACTCCATAGTTGATTGAGGCTCAAATAACCATGGTGGCTGGAAAATGTTCCCCACTTCTAAGTTTATACTGTCTCTGTAGAGTTTGTGATTCCTGTAGTCTGCCTATGAAGATTTTGTAGTTTTACTTCGGGCTGAACCAGCTGGGTTTGTTTATATGGTCTGAAATAAATAATGAGCTATCACTTGAGTGTTTTTGCTGGTAGGGATAAAACCCTCCAGCTGGTGAATGGAGAAGTTAAGAATACCCAATGTCTGTCCAAGGCCTCGCTGTCTGAGCCAGCAAAGCTGTTGTTTGAGACTACTGGAGGTAAAAGTTGCCTTTGCTGTAGTACTTAGCTTGATTAAGTAATAGAAAAGGTAATTCATTCTGCACTCTTCTCACTCATGTTTCCAAGCACATGTGTGAAACAACGCCTCCAGGCAGGTGGTGAGAGTGCTGCATGCTGTGGCCTGAAAACAGATCAGTATTGTTATCAGTCTACTCGTGTGCACTCCTTCGTACTCTGTCCTTGTGTGCATACATGGCCCTTAATAATCGCTGTGAAATAGGTGATCTGTATGTTACTGTGCAAAACAGGAAGCTGAGCAGTGGTACTAAGTGGTACCGAAGACACCTTGTTATGGTTTCTTTGGAAAAACTTGCTTTTTTGTTGACCTGAGGTTATTAAGTTTCTTGAGCAAAAGGTTAAATATTGTACCTATATACTGCAAGAAGAAGCATGCTGTGATCTTTTATCTCCTTCATAATGATATTGATTATTCCAGGAATTACTTTCTGTGAAAGATTTGCTCATTCTTTGATGTAGAATCAGCTGGAATAATTCAGGCTGAAATTTCTGTATTAGCCTAAGTGGGTTTTTTTTTGGTGGTTTGTTTTTGTTTTTCCTAGATTTTAAGATCAGTGAGTTAATAACACATTACATTGTTGGGCCAGCAAGTCTCTTCAGGTTGCAAAATACTAAAATTTTGCCCTAAGCTGTTCCTGAATTCTATGTTGAAATTGGGCAAGTCCAAGCTAAAAGGCTACTATATAATTTGGCCAAGTCATGTTATTTTAATGAAAGAAGAACTTTTGCTGAGCTAGTATTAGAATTACAGATGACTTCATGCAAAATAAAGACTGCCTGTACTTTGGTAATTTTTTTTTTAGCAACAGTGTATGCGTTGGTCTTTTATCCTCATTTTGCTGGTATTCACTTTCTTCCTGCAAGCTTTCTGTTTATCCAGTGCAATAGTCTACCTTATTGCTACATCCATTTACTTTTTTCCACCTGCATTGCAGTTTAATTAGAAACAGCTCTTTTCTATTAACTGCTGATAGAAGGGGGGAAAAAAAGTACAAGATAGAAGGTTTGTAAGATGTTGGCTCTGTTGTTTACAGAATTTTTCAACATTTTGAAATAACCGATGATGCATCAGCCATCAATCCAAATCCACGTCCAGAGAGACACTTTAAAACTTTAGTGCTTAACAGAGCTCGAAATACCCACCTGTCCTCCATTCTACCCTGCAATTACAGAAAGATAGAGGGAAAGATAGACCGCTGTAATTATTTGCATTTCAAAACACTGTCTGCCAATAACTATCACATTGTTGATGTTTGCTCGTGCTTTGTATTAGGTTTTCTTGTCAATTTGATAATGCAAAGTTCAGCATGTATAGAAAAGTCTAAGAACTAGAGGTTGTCATCTACAGAGGAAGAAACAGTGTGCTTAGAAATAAATAAAAAATAGTTTTTTCGGGACTCAAAGGAAATAGATTACACATGTGTTCCCTAAAGGGATATAATATTTTTGGTGTTCTGGAACTCATGCATTAACATTTACTTTTTGCAAACAGGTGGATTTTTTTATTATTATTTTTGTTAAAACTCTGGTTGTTCCACCTGTGGTGTTATGAATAAAGCAGCCACATTTTCTTTATTGCTCTCCAGTAATACAGTGATGAAAGATATGAGACCTAGACAGAAGTAGTTAAATTATAGTCTAGATTAAGTCATGGCTAGCTATAATTTAGTTTATAAATTGAGAATATTAAGCTTTCCAGCTCTTAATAACAACACATATGTTAAGTACCGTGTTTTTCTTTCATCTTTAAATCATGTAAACAATTTCACATAATACACTTCTGGTGATGCAACCAAAGAATCTTTTCCTTCTAACAAGTGGAACTGAAAGCACCTATACAGACGTGTAAGAAAAAGCCACAAAGTGAGGAAAGTTAAGATCCGAGCTAAGATCTGTGAAAGTCCAACTTCACATACTTGTACTTAGTACTAGAGTCCAAATTTGCGAAGGCATTGAAATAAGCCTAAATGCATGAACAGTCTCTTTTGCTTTAGCACCGCTCATGGTATTTGGTTTAAAATAGTGCTTGTGCTCAAGTGCTTTCTGAGATTAAAGTTAGAAAGACATCGTTCAGTGTTTCATATTTCAGCATGGAGTGATAGTCTTTCTTAAATACAGTAGCATTTTAGTTAGGATCTCAGCTTTTCATTCTATGGGGAAGCTTTGAGGACTAAAATGAGCTGCTATTCTTTCCATAGGTAGAAACTTTCTAGATAAAGACATAAGAAGCAGTAATTGTATAACTGTATTGCTCCAAAAATACAACTTGTTTTTGGGGGGTTGTTTTCTCATGGGAATACTTATGGGCAAAACCTATGTGTACTTTCTAAGTCAATCTGGGGGATAATATTGTTTTGATCTATGCAATCAAATGATACTGAGTGATACTGAGTTTCCAGCTGTAGCATTTTTCTAAATCTGCTCCTCCTCCCAGAGATGGCTCCCAGCTGAACCTCTCTTCATACTAGAGCCCACCTCCTGCCCCTGCCTAACAAGCCGTGGATCACACTTATTTTTCTTATCTGTGCTCATCCCTTCTCCCATGCTCGCAGCCTGGTTTCTGTTTAAGTGAGAAAATACTGTTGTCTGCCATTGTTTGCAAGGGTAAAATTATCTTGATTCTTTTTTTTTTGGTGGTTTCAGCTTTGGTAATATGAATGTTTCTGCAAAAGATGTCTGTTAAAGCGTAAATGTGGACAAAAAAGTTACCTTTATAGGCCTGGATTTAAAAAAAAACAACTATTGGAAGACATACTATTAAATTCCCCTGAGAATAAATTAAAGATGTTTCCTGCAAATTCTGGCCTTGATTATCAATGTACTGAGAAAGAGTCTTTTCCATAATTTTTTTACAGGTTCAAGAATAGCCAATGCCTTAGTCATCATACTGACCCACCAGATGGGTGTCAATCAAACATTTGCATAAGCACAGATCACTCAAGGTTGCTTGGTGTTTTAAAGGGAAGGCATTTTTAGCTTTTGCCTTTAAAAGATCAGGTCAAGCACTTTATCCAGCATTAATGATTTTTCTCAATTCATCACTCGATTGACTCAGTAACTTGACTATTATTAACGCAGACCATTAAATGCTTTTAACCCTTTTCCATGGAAAGAAGGGACTTCTCCAGTATGAACGACTTCAATGAATGTATTAATTTCATGCAGTTGCCATTTGCCCTACAGCATTGGATTGCTTTAGTGATATGTTTTATAAAGATAATTCAAAAAGCAAGAGAAGCTTTTTTTTAAAAAAAAGTTAATTTTGCTGCGCTGAAGATTAAGACAGGAAGCATTATGTGTTGGAGGTGTCAGTAGAAACTGCAATAGCATATATGCATTATGCTCCATAGTGGTGTGAAAGATGTGTGCATTTAAGGCAGGTAATAAAGCATCAGAGGTTGAGGGAAAATAGTATAACGCAGAAAAAAGCAGATGACAGGAAAGAAAACTTTTGTTCTTCTTAGTCTTTAAAGGAACGCAAGGGATCCTGCATACAGACAGTGTTTGTCTTAGTACATAGCTCTTATCCATATGTACTTGCTGTGACCAAAGTGAAGTCTGTTTCAGAAGTTAGTGCAAATAATTTAAACCCTGCTCCTCCAACCATGTTAAAATTAAGTACACAAGGAGTATTACTAGTGTAGTAAGACCTGGGAAGTGATTAAGTACTGACAGACAAGATTAACTAGGAGACCTTCTCCCTGTCCCCTTGGAATGGCCACTCTTGTAGAAAAGGCACTGAGTTTTCCAAACTTGAAGACCACCTGCAAGATATTTGTTCCTCAAACTGTGTGAGCATTACATGGTTTTGGAAGGAAGCCAGTTGTCCTGTTTTGCTAGGGTTTGTTACTGCTGTGGAATGTTTTTGGAGAAAGTTTTTTCCAAGGCAGGACAATCTTTGGCATTGGTTGTTATCAAAGAGAGCAGAATTTAACACAAACTTTGTGTTCTGTTTTTAACCATCAACCAAACCAACACTTAATGTGAAATGGGTCATACTTCATTAAAGTCAGTGGATACTTGCGAAATGATACCAAAACAATTCCTGTTCTAAGATACTGCTATCACTAACAACTCAGTTGTATCTGGTTTTGCGAGACCTTTCCCCACCCGTTCCTGTCCCATGCCATTAGTGGTTTACTGTAGTGATGTCTCAGAACTTCCTTCTCTTTGAATAGAATTTTAGCAGGTAAAGGTGCTACTTGCGTTTAGGAATGGGACAGGACAGGGAAGTAGATTTCTTTTCCTACTTTCTTTTCACTCAGAGTAATCATACTATGTGATCATCTGACTACAGAACTTGATTAAATTCTTTGTGGTAACAACAATATGATTAAAACTAACTGCTTGTGGCCAATGAATGAAAGGCCACATTACAAGTAATCTGTTTATTTATAAAAAATTAATAACGACCTAAAAAAAGGATAATGGCGCACAGGATTTTTATCATGCAAGATTAAATCAGCATTGTCAGAAACACAGATAGTTAAAAACAGTAGAAGAATCCCCCTTAAAGGCAATGACTTGTGTGTATGATATCCAACTTTTACTGTATTTTGTACTTTTGGCGTAAAGGCGCTTGATGCTTTTATAGTTTTTATATAGCTAGCTATATAGGGTTTTTTTTGGGGATGTCTTTTGCTCATATTTGTTGCTGATTTTGCTAGCCTATTGCAAACTGATTTGTACATTTGGCACGTCAGATATGAAGGCAGTCTGATTCATTACCAAAACTATATTTCTTTTATCTTCCTAATGAAAATTTTAAATCCTGCGTCAGATCAGATGGTGCTTTATAGATGTATTTGAAAGAAAATTTTCAGGGCATATTCAAAATCAGTGCACTATTACTATCAATTTCTAAATGTTTATTTTCTTTATAAAGGATGTGCAAACAAAGACCCTGCAGATGAGGGCTTGCTGAGGAACTTTGCAGTGGTTTTGTTGCATGATCTTGCTTCGATGTGACAAGAGAGGAGTACTGGCATATCTGCTAAAACGCTACCCTTACCATGCTCTGAGTTCATCAGATACTCGTTTCTGTGCTTGGCTACTTTTAGGGAATCTCTTCACGTTTTGCTTGCTATGGTAGAATGCGGAAGATACTTGTATGCTACAGCAATGTGCACTTTGTAAGATTGCCAGGCCCATGTGTTGCTCAAATGGAGTATGAGTTACTTATCACTGAGAGATGCAAGGAAGGCCATGGAAAAGTATTATTAAAAAGTTTTGTGGCTTGTGGCCTTTCTTTTAATTTTTCTTTGGTGATTATTTTCACATTAATAATTTCTGGGACACGAGACCTCTTTGCTACAGAGGGCCACAGGTAATTATTTTGAATTCAGAAGTTTTGCTGTAAAACTGTGGAAATAAGAGACAACAAATCTGATTGGAGACTCCTTATTCCTGGCTGAAAGAATCCTGAATTTGGAGCATTCATAATACCAATCTCGCTTTTTATCAAAATGT
>VZTU01008528.1:6331-22601 GCA_013400835.1 Zapornia atra | reverse complement strand
ACTCTTGTGCCATTTGAATTGCTTGCTCTCGAACTATTTCCAAAGTTAATCTTTCTCATGAGTCAGTGCAAGCATCCCTCTCCTGTTAATGCAGGCCTTACATGAATTTTGTGACTCTTCCAAGAGGCCTTCATTACCATGAAGAAGCACGTTTCCTGTTCTCACCCATCTAGCATCACCTCTGGCACAGCAAAGAGGAACCTTCACTGAATGGCCACTGATGCAGGAGGCCAGTTGAGATGATTGTGAGAGTCCACACTGGATTAACAGTGTATGACTATCATCTCAAAGTTGTTGGAAATTTTAACCTTTAACTGTTTTAACCTTAACGTTTACGGACTTTCTATCCTCTGGCTGAAGTACTATGAAGGTGTAGGGGGTTGCACCAGCATATTCAAAGTCCTGATTAATTAGGTCTGTTTAAAAGGAAAAATTGTGAATATTGGCTAAATGCATGTTACACAAGTGTCCTACAGATACAGTGTCTTTTGCATATACAAGTTCAATCTCTAGGAGTGTCTCAGTTTTGGTATTTGTTTGCTTCTCAGCTGGTAACATATTTTTAACTGCAATTACAATAATCTATGTAGAATCTATGTAGAATCTACCATCTTTCTAAAAAGGTATTTGTCCCTGCCATCTCTTTGTTGTATTTGTCATATGTCCAGTCTTAGTGACATAAAAATGTCTAGAACTTGTTAAAAGTTGAAGATAGATAGTTATCTTTTTGATGACTGTTACTTCTCAAATACATTGGTTTTGATGAATCAGTACATTTGATTTAGCGAATTCTTAAAATAGTCTTGCATTACAGGCAGAAAGGAACAAGAACAAGGAATTATGTAAAGAAAGGACGTGTCTAGGCTGCAGATTAGACTAGCATGCTCTTAATTAGTTTTATTAAAAACTGTTTTGAAGGCTTTCTGAAACAAAATGCTGACCTATGTAGGCTGAGATAACCTATGTGGTTGATCTGTTTTTTCCTCTCCTATGCCACACATGCTTGCAGGACTGTAGGAGTTTGTGGATACTGGGCTCTTTTCAGCATTGACTTTCCAGTAACTGAAACTTGCTGGATGTTTGCTCCTTCAGATATGAGTAACATGGATGTGAAATGTCATTCCTTGCTTAATCTGAGCCGGATGGCCGTGGCGTCTCCTGACTGCTTCAGACTTCTCTGTACTTATTTACTCCTGTAATCTCTCATAGGTCTCCAGATTTGCTTCGGGGTGGTGGTGAACAGCCAACATTTGTTTTTTGTGCAAAACTTGTCAAAGGTAGGCGACACCACTGTTAAGAAATAAAGCAACAGTGCTGCAGTTGGATCTTTCAAGGAAGAAATTTTACATGCTAATCTAAACTTTGAGGCTGAAAGGGTAAAAATTTACTACAAGCAAAAAAATAACTGTTTTGGTCAAGTGGAAACTGTCAGAAGGAGGTGTACCAATGAAACCAGATTTAATTCCGTCGTCTTCTTCTTCCCCTAGTTTCTTTGGTGAATAAAAACTATATGAAGACTCCTGACTATGACAGTCTTGGGTACAATAGTGCCTAAACACTGAGAACTAATAAGTAGATTTTTCCTCCTTCTCCAATAATGGGGTTTGATGTAACAAAAGGAAGGTAGAATGGGCTTTACTCAGGATTTCTTTTTAACTTTTGCTAATGTTTTCTATATTTACTTACTCATAGTTATTGAAAATTCTATATTATATTCTTGATACATAGCTGATAAAAAGCCCCTTTTTTTTTTTCCTCCAGAAAAATCATTGGTTTACAAACGTCATACTTATTTCTGTATCTGCACCATGGTTTTGCAGGAAGAAAAAAACACCCTATCGTACACACATGAAACCTCATGATATTTGGTTTCTTTTGTGAACTCTACCTTTGCTATAACAAGAGACACTTTGATGGTCTGAGCAGTGAGCCCTCTCGCTCGGTAGTCTCTCTCTGTTAGTGGCAATAGAAAGGGCTGGTTAGAAAGAAACCACAAGCATAATCATACTCTCCAGAGTCATCAAATCCATTTCTGCATCCCTAGATGTCATGATTGTGTAAAGCCCCGGGTTTGCTTTGCTCAGCTTTCTCCTTTCTAAGCAGTGCAGTCCTACCCTCTTTAATTTCTCCTAATAGGGCAGCAATTCTGTCCCCTGGATCAGCCCCTCTTTTCTGGACCCTTTATGACTCTGCTGTTATTATTCTTGAGATTCAAAAACTGCATGCAGTCCTCAAGGTGCAAGCAAATTATGGGGTTCCTATAGCGACAAAACAGCACTTCATTTCTGTTCCGGTCAACTGCTCTGAGCAGCTGAAGGTCATGTTTGATTGCTGAAGGTCATTAACAATACTTTTACCAAGAATCACAAGGGTTTATTCCATCTCCACCAGAGACTGGGTGATAAACATTCCTTCTTTTTGTGGTACATGTACTTCTAGATTTAAAAGCAAACAAAAAAACCCAAACTTGGAAGAATGGCATTATTAGCTCAATGAGGGATGTTTTTCTCCCTGGGGATAAAAAGCCATTCCATTTCATCAGACCCCATATTGCCCAGAAGTAATGAAAATGAAAACTAGAAAATTACCTGCTATTTCAGTTGTCTCAATAAAAGCCCATCTCAGCTATCGGAGCAATTCATGTGCTCACTCAAAAGAGTGGGAGAAATTTCTAACTTAACTGAACCCTGTAATTCAATGCTTGTAATACCTGTACTTTAAAATCTGTGTTTTTCAGAGAAAAAAAAAAAAAAAAGATAAATGATCTTTGCTTGCTCTCTGAAAGTTTTATCAGTGTGATGGAGCTCCAGAAGGTGAGAGATGATCTTAGGGCACTGAGCCCACAACTGGATACAGGTGCATACTAGAAGCTGTTGCATACAATATCCTAAAATGTGATTTAATAGGGCTTATATGTATCTTTGCTTTTCCTACATTTAAAGTAGAATTATTGGAAGTATGCATTTAGTGAAGAAAGACATAATCTTGTGTTTCTATAGTCTGTTTCCTGGAAATATCCTCATAATGCGATATATGTTATTATGGATTTATATTAGGTTTAAGTGAGTTCTGGTGACATTTAAACTTTGAAATCATAGTTCTTTTTGAGGATTTAATAGTGTTCTACACCGTCAGGTTTTTTTTCCCCAAAATGTTTTTCAGATGAAATATGACACCACTTGCTGTTTCTGTGATCTTGATGGGAGTCATGAATATGGCTTTTTTTGAGCAGATTAAAAACTGTTTTTAAATGCTAAGCCCGAAATTATTCACATCTGTGAAAAATCATTTAATTGAGTAGTCTACTGGTATTTTATACTATGCAAAACATGCTGGAAGCTTACCATAGTAAGAGGGGATAGTGATAGAATTTTAGAGAAAAATAGCATCCTAAAAAGGAAAATAAGGAAAAATAATAAAGTTAGGACACAAATTAGGACTGCAAACCTGTTGGTTATGGATGTGACAGAAGAGTGCCAGATTTCCCCTGTATTTTGCATCCTGAAAATACTGTTGTAGTATATTGGGTTTTTCGTCATAAGAGAAGGGAGGGGTGGGGGGCGGTGCTTTAAGATCTGGCCACGCTTCTCATTACCCGACTCTGGTGTCACTGGCTGTGCAGTGCAGTGTCATAAATGAGAGAGTTTTCTTCCCTTTATTCTGTGCTGAGTTTGTCTTGCCCATGACACTGATTGTGGAATGATCTCTCTCTGTCCTTATCTCACTCCTGAGCCTCTCAATATATATCTTCTCCCCTGTCTCGCTAAACAGGGGAGTGACAGAGTGGCTTTGGTGGGCATCTGGCCTCCAGCCAGGGTCAAACCACCACAGTCATAAAAATCCAGCATAAACAGGAAACAATTGTAGCAAGCCAGGGGAATTAAAGGCTTGTTCAGGACAAGGGGAAAGTGTGGTTTCCAAAAAAACCTACAAAACTGCAGAAAAAAAACATGAAAGTGGTGGTCATAGTAATAACAGTGGCATATTCTGATTGTCCCTCAATTCTTCTGAAAGGTGCCATGACCTGACACCGCCTGTAGCTTGCACTGCCTGGCAAGAGGCGCCACGTCTCTCCCAAGACCATCTGTATTTGTCTTAGGAATGTCTTTAAACATTTAAACATGTTTTAAACAAGCATTGGCTGTTCCATTGCAGATCTCATGTTTACATACCTTTCTCATCTTTTGTTATGGGTGTGTCATAAGGAATTATAATCATGGGGTTCAATTCTTCCTTGGTAATTTTGTAGATTTTTTGGTAGAAGAAAGTTGACTATGCAAGACCCCAGGCAAACCTGATCCACTGCTAAAGCTTGTTTTGAGCAGGAGGCTGGACTGGGTGGCCAGTGTCTTCAAACCTAAATGAAATATGGGTTATGACATTCCATAAACCCCACAACTAAGTAATTTGAAAAAGGTCAGGCTGTCTAAAATTGTGCCCTGCGTACAGGAAAAAGCAAGTTTAGATATTAGCAGCATTTTAGAATTTGTGTTTGAGCTCAGAAGAAGAAGAAAGTGAAATCAGTCCTCTAATATAAACTTGCAAGGGAATTTTGTAAAAACTCACAGCTGGAGAAGCTCTTATGCAAAATGAGCTAGCAAGTGTGTGGTATCCGCCTGCGTGCATGCATGCGTGTGGTGCTCAGTTTCTGGCTCCTGAGCTCCTTCCAGTATTCTCTTGCATTGTATATATTTAAGGCAAGAATTACTGACGCTGTATCATGCTAGTTTTGCTTTGGCTTCCCTAGAGAGAGGAAACTCCTGCTGCTAATATTTACCTGTGTTATAGTGCCTTGGCGCAGCCATTGTTTATGTGAGTATGCATTAATACTTAGATGGCTCTAATAGAATTTGGCTTATAAGAACATTATTTGTTTGGACTAAATGAGAGCTACACTAATAACTCTTTGTAAATTTATGAGTGTTTGATCTGTATTAACTATTTATTTTGTTTATCATAGTCTGTTAATGATTTAAACTGTGGTCTATTCATCTAAATATCAGTGCCCTACCTAGAGACTGACTGTTCTGGAAGTTTGTCTAGTCAAATAGACAGATATATACAACATAATATCATCTGAAGAATTAAATTTGGATTGTTTTGGACTCTGAATGCACTTACCATCAACTTATTCTATCAACAACAATTGTTGCAACTAAATTTTCACATAATGTTTCTGGAATAGAGTAGCGTTTCTTCCCTCTGGATACAGATGATTATTTGTTCAATACATGTCTTGCTTTCTCATCTTAGTATTCTGAAGATGTAGGATAGTCACATAGTAACTATTTCTATCAGTTCTAGCTTCTGCTTTTTTTCAGATTAAGTTTATCTGTAGGGAGGTATGTCCACAAGTTTGGGTGGAGTGGGAAAGAGACTGTCTGAAGATCAGGGAATATATCTACAGTGAAAGAGATATTTGACAGACTGTCTATGCTGCAGACTTCACTCAAGTAAGACCAACAGACTTCCTTAACTTGACCTTCTCCTCCTGTTCTGGGTCAGAAGTCCTGAAGTCCCTGTGCTGGTAACTCCCTGGTCCATTGTCAGCTCTTGTCTATCACAACTACGCTTGTCACTTCTAACACAATCTTACGTGTTTCCCTTGTAAGGTTTTTTAGTACGGACCCAACCACTGAGCAGAACAGCAAGTCCAATTGACTGGTGTGAACTTCCAGCAGACAGGTCCCGTGTATACCTGCCTTCATGGGCACTTTTAAGCACTGTAGGATAGGAATTAGTCTTAACCAAGCAGCCAGACAGACAGCTTAACCAAACAAATTTACGTTAATACTGTCTGTGTCTTTCTTCTGAAGAGTCAGAGAGGCAGTTGTCTCATCATCTTGTTGAAGCTTGTGTTTTATAGACAAATGCTGGGATATATGGGACTTTGAAACCTTCTATTCTAAGTCTTTAGTTTGAGGTTCACACCTACTGAACTGGTTGTCTAATACTAAATGCAAAAAGAGGCTGTAATGATGATTTGTTTCACAATCAGTAATTTTTAGGTATTTTAGAGTATGTATACATGGTATAATCTCCTGTTGTGTGTGTTATATATTGTTATGTAAAAAGCAAAAAGGATAGAAATTAATTCATTCAGATCTGAACAAGATGAAATTCAATTGTGTTCAGTCCTGCAAATCAGCAAGTGACTGAAAAACAAGTCTCCAAAGCCTTTGTAGATAGAGAGTGATGTACTCAGCAGAGCCAAGCTGCTATTTTACTGTCTTGGGACTGGAGCTCTCTCTTGATGAAGGCCTCTTGGGCATAGTCTTGGAGTAGAGTAGTTATGTGGAAGTGCTAAATTATTGTGAAAATCCCTAAACAGTAGTACTTGATGGATAAATGTTTCTTATTTGTTCAATATCACAAAAACTACTTGTATAATTGCAGGAAATGACTACAACCAGTTTCTTTATCCTGTGTTTCAAGATGCTTCTTGTGCTCGGCAGTGGAGGAAGGAGATGCAATACAGGTGGAAGAGTTGGATACATGGATGCCCTGCATCCTTTGACATAACCACATTATTGATCAAATCCCAGATTCTCATAGAATTTTGGGGAGAAGCGCTGTGTATGGGACTTAGAGCAATTTACCTTCTGTTCCATATCAAAAAAGCACCTTGTTCTTCTCAGATCTCATTTTCATTTTGTTGTATTTTTCTTTTTTGTATCCTTGTCCTGTACCTCTTTCATACCTTCTTCCTACACACTCCTGTGCGCAACCAACTGCTCTTGAGGTCAGGAGTTTTCAGACTAATTAAAATTTAAAGCCCTACCCCTTACTACTGCCAACTCTCATAGTCCAGCTTTATGGTGACTCTGTCCTGCCCATTCTGCCAGTCTTTCGGGCCTGTCAGCTGTCAGGTGGGTGTACAAGAAGCTTACCAGATGCACTTGCTTGTGGCTCACCCACAGGTTTGTTGCCCTATCCAGTTTTAATGAGTGTGATTAGATATGTTTTGTTTCTCAGTTTCTTCCTGCTACAAGTCAAAGGCTCCTGACACCTTGCTCTCTCTTGATTATACTGTTTTTATATGTTATCCTGTCCCTTTGATTGACATTTGAACCCACCCACTTCCCTACTGTTGTCTCTGAAGCAACCACTACCGGTATGAAAGCACAAACATTTAATTGGCTTGCTTTTTCTTTCCTTATGCTAATTTTCCTCCTCTTCCCTCCCTCCTTGTTACACAGCTCATGATGTGCCTCAATATGTAGTGGTTATAGTAAAAATTTTCTTTAGATGTGGTTGTTACTGCCTTTAAAGACATCTAAAAGACATAAAAAGCATAGGTCTGATTCATCAGGTCCACAGTCCATCTATGCAGATAAATTATCGAATTACCACAATATTAAAAACCCATCTTCTACAGGTACATACTAAAATATCTTGGGATGTTGGAAATTCTGTATGAATCACTCTTTTGAAAGCAAGTGCAATTGCTACGTGCTGTGTATGCACATATATCATCTCCCAGCATCTGAACATATCATCCCTCTGTCTTCTATTCCTTTTTCCGCACTGAGTTAGGAAACATAATTTTAAAAATGTTTTATTGAAATCCGTTAAAATTTCAAAGCAAGAAGCCAGGATATCAGTTTCATATGAACTGCCTGGAAAATGAAGGTCTACACCTGGAAGACTTTTATGACTCCTACTGGACATTCTTGAAGTCCTGCTGTAGACTGTGAGAGACGTGGGAGAAAGATGAAACAAGTTAACATACCCTATTATAGGGGAAGAATTGTTTGTCTGCAAAAGAGACAATGAGGTCATGAATGATGAGATCTGTCTGTTGACAATTAAATCATATTGCATTGGCTTATTGTATGACAGTCTGGCAGCTTAATCTTTAAAAGAGTAACTCCACAATAAAGTATAGTCTTATTAGCTCATGAGTCTGTGTAACATGTTCATAACCAGACAAAAAGTTTCTTTTGTGCAGTGAGAGAATCAGGGGGTTTCTTTTTCATCTTTTTGGCTGTGTAGTGTTATGATGGCTTTGAAGTCCAAAATTTTTTCTTTTCTGAATGACAGCTGTTTATGTATTAGATGGTAGTGATGTAATTTTTTTGTGTTAGAATTTCTCAAGTATATTCAGATATATATGCATAAATGCCCCCTCCCCCCGCCCTTCCTCCCCAGCAAATGATACTCTCATCAGAAATTTTCTATTTATGTATGTGAGGCTACCCTGAATTATTTTATTCTGAGGACATTCCTGTACATTGCAAATTAGAAAAATAAAGAGCGACTAAAGTATAAATTATTTCACATGCAGCACAAAAAGGAAAGACAAAATTCTATTTACAAGTCAGATGAAAATGTAGAATTTGTTTTCATTTGAAGACAATAAGAAGAAGTTATGTTAATATCTTGTGCTAAGTCAGTTGAGGAAGAGGTTCATACTTGCCTAAGCACTGTTTCAAATTCTTTCTCTGTAATCTTTGTTTTGAGATGCAGGGTTAATTAGATCAATATGAAAAGCATGTAGTGGGACATCCTAAAATCAATTTGTATTTCAGTAATGGGCTATGAAGGAGGAAATGTTAAAAATGGATGCTTTTGATACATGTGAAGTGCTGCAGAGTGCATAATACTGAAGAGTAATAATTCAAAAGTGGTCTGAAGAGCTGTGAAAATTAATGTGCCCACATAATATATGTGCCTTGTGTAAAGGTAAGCCATGACAACAAGCATTCTAAAACACAGAAAACCCCAGTATTTCTGCTGGGTTTTTTTGTTGTTATGGGATTTTGTTGTTGATGGTTTTTTTGGTTTTATGTAAAAGACCTAATTGGCTGTCTGAGTTAAAATCAGTGTGCACTATTTACAGTGAATTTGTATTGCAGGCTGAAGGGACGTTGCAGAATGAGATTTTGTTACCGGGCTTTGGTTTAGAAGCAAATTCAGATTTATTAATCTTTGAGATAGATCACAATGTTAGGTTGTATAATCATTACCAGCACATAATTGTCAGTCAATTAACTGAATGATTCAATGGAATTTCTTACAATAAAAATAAAGGCTTAGTTAAAGATTTTAAAATGGCAAGGGCCCCACAAAACTTAAAGCCACACTGTTGCACACATGGAGGTTAAATCACATCATACAGACAGACAAACAATTCTGAACTGACTGCATGCATGCATACAAAGGTTTAGCAATGATCAGAAGTTCCCTTTTCATGACTTTCATAACTTACTTACTTTTATATGCCAGCACTCATCAACGCACAGCCAGTGAACCTCACAAAATTAGACTTTGAGTCCTTGTGAAATCATTCCCAGGCAGCCTTTGAAACCTTGCAAATGCTACCCTGAGAGGTGTCCCAGCTCAGGGGAGCTCCTGGGTCACACAGCCCAGTGTGGTCTCAGAGAGCTCACAGGATCTCACTTTTTGACCGCCATTTCTAGGCTCTCAGGACAATTGGCTTTGGTCAGCATTCTCCATTCTGGCCACAGCTTGTGCTGAGTCATTCTGGGAGACAGTTCAGACAGCAGATGGTCCAGGTGTGTCCAGGAAGTGCCTGGCCACCCCAGGTCACTGTAGGCTACTGCATTTGTGGTAGAGGTAAGAGCATAGTAGGGCTCATCCTGATGTACTTACTACTGAGGAAGCAGGTGGCCCCAGGGTAGCCAGAGTGCCTGACAACCAAATCATTGCACTTGTATCCAAAGATAACAGTTCAGTGGGACTTATCCTGAGGTATTGGTGTGAGCCTAGGCAGGGAACTGTACCACCACAAGGTCTGATGCCTAGCTATGAAGACTAAATGAAGGATACTGATAACTATTTCAGTAAAATGAAGTTTTAACATCGTTGGAAGCATACCAGATTGCAGTTTTCTGCCCTGGAACCATAAAGGTCTTCAAGTTTATTTTTAAAAGTTTTCTTTTGTAAAGCCTCATATAGCTGCACAACATTCAAACAAAACACTACCTGATAGTAATTAACGCTGAATTACAGCACATAAACAATAATACAGGAACTTCAGCTCCAGGTTTGTCAACTTTTGTAAATAAGTAAATTGATCTTTCTTGAGAAACTTCACTTCTCTATCATCCATGTAAATTTTATATGCAAATATCTGCAAGCTTAAAAGCAGCTGGAAAATTACCTTTTTAATCTCATACATAAATGCTTCATCATGTACTACAGATGGTGCATTTGCTGTCTGATCAAAAGAATGCCGGTATGATTAGAGTGTTAGAAACTTCAGAAAACTTTTATTTTGTGGTGACTATGCTGATAATGCTGTTGTCTTTCTAGCTGCATTTAAATTTAAGTCTGGGATGGATTGCACCTTATTACTTTATTCTGCGAGACTGGTAGAGTGAAGTAAGTGCCCTTGGATATGGTGCTATGACACATTGCATGCTGCAGTTCACAGCTGTAAAGAAGGGGACCCTTACTGCACTTAATGCAGTGCTTAGGGTTGGGAATAGATTATGGCTTGAGAAATTAAATTATTGAGAGCCAATGTGTTGTTGGACTCTTCTCACAGACTGTGATGGGGATTGATGTCCTATCAAACCCTGTTTTACCTGTCTTACTGTAACTGATTGCTCAGTCCTAAAGCAATAATAGTGTTAATGGGATAGGTTCTAAAACTTAAAATAAATATTCACAAGTTTTTAATGTATATGTATTTCATATAGCTTTGAGTACAGTTTTTCTGTCCTAACTAGAGTCAATAGGCCACATGCTTCTCTTTCCATTTTCTGTTTTTGACTTTTCCTTACACTCCAGCAAAGAGATCATATGATGATCAGATTGAAGTGCTCAGGTCAGATAAAAGGGCAACAATATCAATAGCAATTCTATACATCAATAAAAACGAAAGTAAAATTTTGAACTATATGTTTCAAATAGAATATTACATAACAGAAATTTCTTTTATGTCAGAATCCACTAATTTGTTAGAAGTACTTATTTAATGTAATATTTATTCATGTACCAAAATTTTGCTGTATTTTGAGTTAGCTCCAGATTTTTTCTTCCTTAGTGTTTGCCCTTCTGTTTGTTTTGGGGCATTAAATATTTTCAAAGGAGGAAAAGACTGATTTTCTAAATATTTTATGATTTTAAAAACTCCCTTGACTCCAAATTGCATTATTCATACTATTCCAATGGAAGTGAAATCTGTGCTCTAAAGGAATACAACATAAAATGTAAATTTGTCATAATTCTCTGATACAAATTTGAAACTAATAATTAAGTTGTGAAAAGTGCAAATGTGTGTGTATCTTTGGTAGAGTGCTATACAATTTTAATTTTGAGATTTTGAATTTCTACTAATGTAACGAATATAACTGAGGTGTGCCTTTGTTACATTGATTGCTATTGTTGTGGATTGACATCCTTATAATGCACCAAATAATAAGGCTTTGAATCACAAATTGCCAGTTCTAGTGAGAGTATTTTTTACAGTGGTGGTTTTAGTAATTTTAGCTGAAAACATTCAGCAATAGCAGTATTTTCCTGAAAAACATCTTTTAAATAGAAAGTTTCCCTTCTTAATTATTCTAGCCACATATTCCTTAGTTAATCTCTTGTAGAATGCTTTGACAACATACATGTATTCAATGACTATCTGACCTCAGGGATGTAGACTCTTACAGTCCATAAATAGGCAATGCAGGGGCATGAGTAAGAAAACAAAGAACACTCCTAACCCCTAAAATAACCTTTCCTCCTAGGCATATCGTCCATTCATATGTTGACTCATTTTATTTTCCCATGTAGGACGGGAAGACATGGTTTTATATATATAATCCACATTCCAAGCAAAATCACATTACTGGATCATTTTGCATTGAAAGTGCAATTATCTAATCTTCTGATTGTCAATTAGTTAGAAGATTAGCAGGTGTAAATGTGACTCAACATTTTGGGATTGTGTTTTACTGGTTTCTAGTATGGCATCATGTTTAATCAAACTCAGTGCATGAACTTCCGATGCACAGGAGAGATGTATGTACACACTCCTTTAATTGTTGACAGTGGAAGCATCAGCAGGTATTTGGCCTGACATCTCTTCTTGCCTTAGTTGATAATAATATTGCTATGTATTCAACCTGAGGCTTTATATTGAGTTGAACTGAAATTTATATTGAAGTTAAGTACCAAGTGGAAAATGTCTCAACATGTTAAGGTTCACCAGGGTGTGCTGGAGACAAATGTTCTCATCCTGTGGATAGAAATTATTGAGTTAGAGATGTTGGCCTTTCCTGAGCTTGATCACAACCTGTGTTCTAAAACCATTGTATTTGCAGGCTATACTGCCCCATTCACACAATTTTAATAAAAAATCGTCAAAAAGGAGATTGTGCTAATTCTAGTTATTCTAGTTAATTTTCTGTATTTGCAGTCCTCACAAAGTAGTTCTTCACACTGAAATTCAGTAAATGTTGGGTGAAATACCACCACATTATGCCTACTATATACATGCCTATACCTGGAGTATTGCACCCAGTTCTGGGCTCCCTGGTATAAAAAAGACAGAGATGTCCTGGAAGGAGTCCAGCGGAGGGCTACGAAGATGATTAAGGGCCTGGAGCATCTCCCCTCCAAGGAAAGGAGAAGTGAACTGGGGCTGTTCAACCTTGAGAAAAGAAGACTGAGATGGGATCTGATTAATGTTTATAAATATCTGAAGTGCGGGACACAGGGGGAAAAGGCCAGCCTTTTTTCAGTTGCTTGTGGAGACAGGACAAGGGACAACGGCTTCAAGCTGGAGCATAGGAAGTTCCACAACAATATGTGGAGAACTTTTTCACAGTGAGGAACAGGCTGCCCAGGGGGATTGTGGAATCTCCTTCTCTGGAGATATTCAAGACCCATCTGGACGCCTACCTGTGTGATATGTCTTAGGAAACCTGTTTTGGCAGAGGGGTGGACTTGATGATCTCTTGCAGTCCCTCCCAACCTCTACAATTCCATGATTCTATTGCTGATGTCAAAAGGGATTGAGTCAAAGGGTAATCTGTCATACTGAATGCCCCTATGAATGATTACTCAGACCACAGATTACTGTTCCCAAATTCCTCTATTATGGAACTATGCTGATCTTAACTAAATTATACATTAAATTGTACATACCCCAGATAATGCATCTAAGGTAAAAACAAAACAAATTTATGCCCTGGTGACTTACACGGAGCCAGTTTGTGTTTACACACAGAAAATTCAGAACTGTCAGTTAAGAGGACGTGGTTGAGGGAGAGCATCCCATTGAGTCACGAGGTTCAGAAAAGATCCCCTTGCATTCTAAACTCCTCCTCAGAGAGGATCCTAGGTGCAGCTAGATTCAGTTTTAGTCCCAGACTTGGTCAACTGTTAATATCTAAAGTATTATGTGTGTAGCCATTTATCAGAGTCGACATTTAGTGTAGCCATTTGTCAGGGCCCTGTCAAGAAGCTTTACTGAGACAGTTTGCAAAGCTGAAAAGATAGGTAATTTATTATGGTGACAGATATAACAAGTTCTGAATTGCTGTTGATAAATAAATTTCCCAAAGTCTATTTCTGCTAATATTTTGCTTTCTTGATTATGTCTCGTTGTCTTCCTTAGTTTTTGTGTACTGCTTTAAAATTAGAAATTACTCAACATATTTTTTCTTGTGTTGTAATTCAGTTTATAATTCCTTGAAAAAAATCTTTACATTTCAAAATGCTTGCAATATAACCCTTTCTAATATTTTTGTAGTCAACATACCTATGTCTAGTATATTTTTACACACGTGGTAAAAACTTAAACAATTGAATCCTAATAATTTGTTAGGAATTATGTATAAACTTGGAGTTAGCCTGATTTTTTTGTGTTTAAATCTTTTATTATTAAGTTGCCATTTCTTTTGAAAAACTAACATCATCTTAGATGAAAAAACTGTAATGCATTTTAAATGGATAGGCTACATTGACTGAAAGTTGGAAGAAAAAACATATCTTTGGGTTTCTGCTGAAATGCACCCACCAAGAAAATACAGATTTGAGTTAATACTTTTCACTTGTATATTACAAAGTCATTGAGTGAGGGACTTAAATTCATACTGCCCCACTCCAGAGATTTCAATACAGAAAAGGTGCTGCTGACATAGATTTTCTTGTCTCTTTGTATCATTATGTAGCAACAAAATTTCAGCTTCCCTGGGAAGTGCACTTCACTGTGGTTTAATGCAGAACAGTCCATAGAATCATGGAACTGTGGAACTGTGGAAAAGTCTAGCCATTAATCTCATTTTACCAAGTCCACCACTAAACCATGTCCGTAAGCACCGCAGCTATATAAGCACCACAGCTATTTGTCTTTAAAATACCTCCAGGGATGGTGATTCCACCACTTCCCCAAGCAGCCTGTTCCAGTCATTGATAACCCTTCTGGTGAAGGAATATTTTACTAACATCAAATCTAAACATCCTCTGGTGCAACTTGAGTCTGTTTCCTCTCGTCCTATTGCTTGTTACGTGGGAGAAGAGAGTGACACTCACCTGGCTACAACCTTCTTCTAGTTATTTGTACAGAGAAATGTCTCCCCTCAGTCTCCATTTCTTCAGAATAAACAACCAGCTCTAGGCTTGTATTAGGAGTAGGCTCATTTGTATGCCACATTATGACCATGACAAATGTACTTCAAAATAATTTTTGCCTATGGTGCTCCTTTCAAACACTGACACATTGAGTAGGTTTGAAGAATCATGCACTTATGCCCCCAGAAGGATTTCAACTGCTCCCAGTGGGTGGTAAGTGAGGGAGCAAGCTAGGTTTGTAGGGTACATAGGTGTTAAATTTTGTGGTGAGTTGAAATCTTTTCTTTTTTTGGGTAGCTCAGCCCTATCGAGTCAATTCCCTGAGCCCAGCTGCACAGAAGGTGCCATAATCTGCAAAATAGCTATGTTGTGATAAAGGTAGTAATTTAAGACCAAAAAAGCATCCAGCTGATGCAGGTCTGCTTCCCCTTTGTACTGGATCATAAACACTTGAGAATTTCATATACATACCAGAATGCAAAGGAGAAGTTGAAATAATTTCTGTTTAGAATTGCTCACCAATTTTGAGAAGATTTCCAAACCAGAAAAGGGAACTTAGATTACCTATGATAGAAATTTTTGTTTTTTAAGGTAAAATGTACTTGTTTCTTACATAGATTTACTAAGGAAATATGTTGGTTTTCAGTAAGTATTACTCTTATCGGGGACAAAAGAAAAGGCACATCTTATCTTGTACTTCTAGCCTAAGTGAGGATATCATTTAGCTGATATGGTACAATTACTTTTTCTGTATTTGTTACTACTGATGTGCTATAAGTGGTTTCTCCTAGGACATAGACTCATTCGTATCTATATCTCACTCAATAATTGCTTTTGATGCGCTGGGAAAACCCAGTTATGATTTTCAGGACCATAATGGAGTTCCCTCTTGTTTCTTTTCAGCTAACAAATTTAAAAATTTTCAGATGAAGACATAATAACATGGCTTTTGTTCTTGAGGTGTCAGATTAATTTCCACATTGATGACAACCCTTATTGCCTGAAGAGGGTTTAAGGAAAGCAGCTTGTACAAAGGCTGAACGAGCAGAAAAGGTCTTGTTTCAATGAACTCACTCAGCTTCCTGGATGGGATTTATTGATATAAGTATCATCCATAAAGTCTGAAGCTAGTGGAACTGAGGAGTTATGGGTGTATTAAAACCTCATAAGCACTGAAGAGAAAATCCAAATACTTTTAGCAATATGTAATAGAATTAAACATCCTGAAGTATATAATATAGCATCATTTTTCTCCAATAGTATGTTGCATTGAAAAAGTTAAAAAGTGGATTCTGAGATGATTTCTGCCTAGCATTGAAAAGCTGAAGGAAAAAAAAAACCAACCTGGAGATAGTTTGTAAGATCAGAACAATCTGATTTTCTTAATTTAAGTTCTCATGAATATATTAGTATAGCCAGCATTATTACCCTGCATGCAGGGGTGGCGTATATACCACAGTCCAATTTTTATTTGGTACCACCAGAGTTAGACCAATAAACCTTTGTCTTGAGATAAATAAACAAGCCCTACTTGAAGCGGTAGATTTATTAGCTTCATATGGACTAATAACAACAGGAGGGAAAGGGGTGTCTAGAAACAATCACAAAAAATCCTTTACAGTATTTCTAGTCATAAAAAGTCGTGCTTTAATTATGAATGAACCCAATATTATCTTTGTGACCTTACAGACAGCCTAACAGAATAGCTCTGGGAGAAGTAACCTCATTCATT
>VZTU01008527.1:491314-503211 GCA_013400835.1 Zapornia atra | reverse complement strand
AGCCCCACCGCCGCGCCCCCGCCTTCCGCGCCCACCGCCTGGTAGCCCCGCTGCGGCGGCTGGAGGAGGGTCTCTGTCCCCGCCACCTCCAGCCCCTCGACGGCTTCTGCCGCACCGAGCAAACCTGCGTCTGCGCCCGCTGCCGCAGCCACGAGCATCGGGCCCACGACGTGGTGCCCCTCGAGCAGGAGCGGGAACACAAGAAGGTGCGTGGGGATGAGGGGGCGGAGGTTCCCACGCGGGATTGTCCCGGCGGATGCAGGGGACGCTAGTATGGGGGTGTCCCTATGAGGCGCAGTGCTGGCTGGGCATCCGAGGTGGGGAGGGACGGGACAGGCTTCAGTGGGGAGGGTGCTGCACCTGTAACCCCATCTGGGACCTAACCCTGGCGTGGGGGTGTCTGTACATGGTACAGTGTTGGTGAGGTATCCTGGGTGGGGTGAGGTGCCGCACCTCTGGTCCATGCTGCACCCACATCCCGACTGGGACCTTGTCACCAGGTGGGACATGTGCAGGTGAAGCACTGGGAGGATGCTGCAGCACCCCGCCACAGGGGACCCCACTCCCTGGCATGGAGGAGCAGAGTGCTGTGCCACCAGGACACCCAGTAGGGTGGGGACAGGACGTGCAAACAGGCACAAGCATTAGGGGCAGACCTGCTGTCAGACAGCCTGTGGGGTTTGATCACACTGGGTCCCCCGTGGGTGCAGGGCTGGGGGCGAGGGCGCCTGGGACACCCTGCGGTGGCCACTCCTGCGGTCACGGGGCACCCGTCTTCTCCGTCTCGTTCCCACAGCTTCACCAAGGCGGTTTTTCTCGGCGCGCTGGCAGCTTGCCCGGCTCCTGCTCCCGCTTTCTGAGCCCTTTGTGTCCTGGCGTTCTGGCAGCAGGGGTTTTTCCGTCACTCCCATTCCCAGATGTGGCTGACTCACCTCCCAACTTCACACCCACGAGTCTCCTCAGGAGCCAGGGCTCGGAGCCCAGCAGAGCGCTGCCTTCGTGGGCACTGCTGCCTTGAGTGTGTGGAGCCTCTGTGGGGCTGCAGGCAGGCGGGACTCTGTGAGGCTTGCGTTGTGGTGGCATCCCCGTGTTGGCATGGGGCACTGGGGGACCTTGCGGGGGTTCGCACTCTTGGAACTGCAGGAAAACTTTTCTGCTGGTGTTATTAGTCATCAGATTTCTTAAAATAGAAAGTTTGTGATCCCAGCTCCAAGGAGCTGCCGGGCCTCAGCACGCGCTGCTTAACGTCGCCCGCGCGGCATCTGCGGCCGCTTTCTGTCACCACCCATGTGCTGTGGTGTGGGAAGGATGGACAGGGAAAGCGCCTGTTCCCCTGCATCAGGCACAAGCGTTTCAGGGAGCTGGTGCAGGCGGCTGCATGTTGGAGGGGGAGGATCTTCTCCAATTGGTGAGTGCAGTGCCCTCCCGGCTCCCGAGGGACCCATCCTCGTGATGGGCAATGGCTGGTGCTAACAATAGCACATCAGGAAACACCACGTTTGGACGGTGCTTCCTTTGCAGGCACACAGCACCCTGTGCTCCCAGCTGCTTTGCTTTCCTCTCAAGGAGGATTGCCCCAGAGACTCAGCGCTGTGTTTCTGAGTGCTCCCTTTTGGTTTCTGCACCCATCCTGGGTGGATTTTTCCCAGCCCTGGGACACACACACGGAGCACGTGGCTCAGCTGTGCTTGCTGCAATCACTGCCCGTCGTTTTGCTTTCAGGTTCCTATTTTGTTTGGTTTGTGCTGGGGCCAGGATGGAGAACATGGAGCTGGGCACAGCCCTTTGCAGCCCCGCTGCTCCTTTTGTTTTCCAACTGAGTGAGAAGGGATGGCTGCAGGTTGGATGGGGGCAGTGGGGGCCAGGGAGGAATGGGAAAACAATGTCCAATGGCCTCACACCCATCAGCTGAAGCCTGGTACCAAGATCACAGTCAGAGAGAGGGCTGTGGGTTGAACTTACAGAGAGGCAGGGTCCCCCATGCCTCCTGCTGTGGGGGGTGAGGGGCAGAGCTCAGTGTTTGTCCCTTGTGTCTGCAGGCTCAACAAGCCAAATTCCTCAGCGATGCGGAGAACGAGCTAGAGGAGCTGGCAGTCACCATTGCTCAGGCCAAGAAGATGGTGGAGCTCATTAAGGTGACTCTGCGATGGCTTCGCTGCTTTAGCACAGCTCTGCTAGGCCAAGGGGTGGGGGTGGAGGGGACACGAGTTTATGGGACATGTGGGATGCAGAGGTGGTGCTCCCAGGGGTGCAGGGGTTCCGTAAAATAACGGCAAGGATCCGTGAGGGTCCTTGTTTCCTCTCTCTGCTAACCCTCAGGGCATCTTTGGTTGCTTCCATTTGCAGCCTGGAAGGAAGAATGGGGCAAAGACTGTGCTGGGGCACCTGCTGGCTCTCACACTTTCTCTCCTCAGACTCACAGGGGGTTTGGTCCCCTCTGGCCCTTGTGCAAACACATCACTTCACTGTCTGGGGACAGGAGATGTGGTGGAGCAGTAAGCTGCGGTGCCCTGTCCCTCAACACTTGGGTTGCAAAGTGCTCCAAGTTTGTGGTTGAAGGGGCTTATGGGGTGTCAGGGGGATCCCAATGCTGAGAGCTGGGTGCTGGGCAGGGGACAGGGATGCTCTCCTGCACCCTTGCCTGTGGAAGGTAACTTTGACCCCTCTCTCCCTGCGCTCAGGGTGCCGCAACAAAGGAGAGGGAAAGAGTGGAGAAGCTCTTTGCAGAAGCCTCTGAGGTCCTGGCAACCTTCCAGAAGGAGGTGGCTGGTTTCATTGAGGATGGGGAGCGCTCCATGCTGGGGGAGGCCGAGGCTGATCTCCGCTGGAAGGAGGAGAGGCGAGCCAAGCTGGCCCAGTGCAAGCAAAACCTGGAAAATGTCCCCAGCACTGACACCATCTACTTCCTCCAGGTGCCTGGGTGGGATGGGGCAAGGAGAAAGACCTGTTGACATTGTCTTTTGGGGTTTTGTCCCATTTCATGAGGAGCTGGGTGCCAGGAGCCCTGGGATGTGAGTGCTGCAGAGTCTCACTCCTCTTGGCATGGTCGCCTCCCCTCCTGACTCCTGGGGGACCAAGCGGCCAAGACTTTCACCTTCATCACCCCCACCTCACCCCAGGGGAAGCTGATGTGCTGCCCAGGCTGCGTAAGCAGGTATGGGGGGCAGAGAATGAGAGGTTGGGGTGCCCTGCTTCCCCCATCCAGCAACCCTTCACCCCTGGCAGCACAGTGAGAGGAGACCTTTTTGGGAGGAGATGCTGTTCGTGAGGTGGGCATGGTCTGGGTCCAGATTTGAAAGGGCTTGAAGAGGTTGCCAGGAATGTGAGGCCAGGAAAGAGCTCTCCTCCCTTATGCAAGGCTGTCCTTGGGCCAAATCCTACAAGCTGCCAGTTCCCAAATCCTCTGGGGAAGGGTGGGGTTGTGGAACAAGAGACAGCTTGGGCTTGTTTGAAACCTCCTGAAGCTCTGTCTTTTTGGCTCAGGAATTTCAGGCCTTAAAAGTAGCCATGGAAGAAAATCTCTCCCCTGCTCCGAGTTTCCAGAATGAGCTGAACTTCACCAAATGCACCCAAGCTGTGGGGGCCATTAAGAATGCGCTGTCTGCTGCCTGCAAGAACCAGTGGGACCACTTGCAGGGAAAAGGAATTGATGGGCTGACTTACCAGGAGACGAAGGAAGGTTTGTGTCCACCCAGCACCTCTGCCCGGAGGTTACCTCATCACCCTCTGTCATCCCCATGTAGATGGGAGATGCCTGCAGGCTCAAGGGCCCCTGCAAGTGCTGGCCCCTCTCCCTCCAGCCCTGGAAGCTGCCGGCACGGTTGTGCTGCACGTTGCACAACCCCTGTCTGGGCTTACGCCTTGTCCTTGAGGTTTTATGAATTTTTCCACGGAGACTGGAGAGGCAACAAACAGCCTGGGAGTTAGGCAGGGCCCTGTGGGATGGGGCAAGTGGCCAAAGTGGCCTCCCGTGAAAGGGGACTCTTTCTTCCCAGGATGGATGGCCCTCCTCATGGGGCAGGCTGCCGTCTCCCGAAGCTGGCAGGGTTAGAGAGCCTTTGTGGCAGCTTTACTCCCGTGCTCTCATTTAGCCTGAGCTCTCTCCTCTCTCTCTCATTTTTCTGGGTGTCTGTGGGAATTGTTGCTGGTTCCTTCCCCCTCCTCCCCACCGCCCGTCTCCCTGGGGTGGACAAGGTGGCATCTGAGACAGCAGGGATGCGCGGGGGGAGCTGGGGATGCCAACTGGGGCTTGGGTTACCATCAGAGTGTCAGGTGGGGGCTGTGCTCCAGTAACACCCTTGTTTGTGGCATCACCTCTTTGCTGATGGGAAGCCCTTCTGTCCCTGTCTCTGCAGCGTTGGCCGAATCCCGATTTCCAGACAAGTCAAACAACCCAGCCTGCCGGGAGAGCCGTGATTACTTCCTGAAATGTAAGCAAGGGACTTTTGCTTTGACAGCTGTTGCTAAGGTCCATCTTCCCTTTCCTCTCTCCTGGCCAGACGACTCCTTCCCCTGTGCCTGGGCAGTGCTGGTCCCCAGCCCATGGCTGGCAGGAGCGCTGCCGCCACCAGAGAAAATATTGCTCACCCCACAAGGAAGCTTCCTTGCTTTCCTGACAACAGCCATAATCTGTTTAAGGGGTATTTTTTCCCTCTTGTTTGTGGTTCTGCCAGACCAGCTGCCGGGGGGCCTGCAGGACATACCATGTCATTTCTGCTGCCTTCCAGCCCTTGGCAAATTGGATCCTCCATTAAATTAGGTCACACAATTATTTGGATCCTCCGTTAAATTAGATCAGAGTTTGTGCAGCTGCATTGCTTGCTGCAGAGCAGCAGACTGATGAGGGTCAGCTTCAGTGGTGGTAAGGAGAGGGACAATCCAGTGGCTGAGCAGACAGCAGGACAGAAGCGGCTGGAGGGTGCAGGGCTGGGTTTGGGCTGCAGCACCCCATGCATTCCCCCCCTGAGCCTTACAGGGAATGTGGGGTCACCTACAGAGATGTCCTTACGGGATGGGATCTGCCTCGGTGGCACTGGTGCACCCCACTGGGCGCTGGGCAGCAAAGCCAGGGCTCAGGTGGGCTATGCCATGCCGCTGCTGCAGGGTTTGGACATGCCATGGGCTCAGACCTGCGAGGCAATCAGCAGAGATAGGAGTCCAGGGCTGTTCCTGCTGGACAGCCCCGCTGTCTGGGATACAGCAGCGGTTCTCACGTGGTCCTGCACACTGGCTGCCTCTGTGTGGGCCATGGGGCAGTGAGAGCCAACCATAGGGAGCAGTTGGTTTGTAGCCTACAGTCATCCTGCTTATGGGAGTGTCCCCTTGCCATGGTGAAGTGAGCAGCTCAAAACAGTTTTGAGGATGAGCTTTTAAGTAAACGTGTTGCTTGGGAACTGCTTACCAAAGCTCCTTATCCTCATTGGCTGAAACTGGCCACGGGATTTAAAACAACGGGACAGAGTGATGGTTGGAGTCAGAAAGGATCTTGCTAATCACCAAAGGCTGGAGCGGGGAGGGCTGGGGAGATTTCCTTCTGCCCCCCTCCTCATCCTCACGTCTCCTTCCTGCCTCACACAGTTGCCTTCATGGTTGACCTGGACAGTGACACGGCTGACAAGTTCATACACCTGTTTGGCACCAAAGGGGCCAAGCGGGTGCTGTGCCCCATCCCCTACCCAGAGAGCCCAACCCGGTTCATCAACTGCGAGCAGGTGCTGGGTGAGAACGTCATGAACAGGGGCAAGTACTACTGGGAGGTAGAGCTCATTGATGGCTGGGTCAGCATCGGCGTCATGGCTGGAGACTTCGACCCCCGGGAGTCCTACAACCGTGGGCGCCTGGGACGGAACGAGAGGTCCTGCTGCCTGCAGTGGAATGGACAGAATTATGTGACCTGGTTTGCTGGCTTTCAGTCTGTCATCCAGCAGCCATTTTTCCAAACTATTGGGGTCTTCCTGGAGTATTCGGAGAAGGCCCTGACCTTCTACGGAGTCAAGGACTCCAAAATGACCTGTCTGCAGCAGCTCAAGGTCTCCCATTGTGTCAAGGGTCAACCTGACCCCTTCCAGAATGAGATCAACCGCCGATTTGCTGCTCTTTTCTTGTGCAGCCTGAAACCAGCCTTCTTCCTGGAGAGTGTCGATGCCCACTTCCAGATCGGGCCACTGAAGAAAGATTGTGTGTCAGTGCTGAAGCGGAGGTAACCGCCCGGAGAGTGGGAGCCTGGGAAGACCCAGAAGAGTCTCTTCTGCAGTGTATTGCCAGCGTCAGGGCCGCTCTTTGGCAGTGTTGTATTTCTCTGTGGCAGTCCTCCCTCCTCGCTCTGTGCTGTTGGTAACCCCGGGGTGGATAAAACTGTCTGGCTGGCAGAGCTGTGGGGGGGAGCTGGGAGGGAGATGGATCCCAGTGCCAGCTCTGCTGCTGGGCTGCTGAGGCAACTTGGGCAAGTCTCTGTGCTGCTCCCTGCCCCTGTTTCCCTTTCTGGACATCAGGGACCACGATACAGCCTTTCTTGGTAAAACACATTGCTCAGGAGAAGTGTCATGTAGATCTTGGCCAGCTGCCGGGCTGCCCGGTCCCTCTCCTTAGTATCTGCTCATGCCACCCTGGCGACTTGCACTAGTGCTCTTATTTTGTGCCTTATCCCTGTTCTGCTGCTGCTTTCTTGAGTGCCAGCTAATCCACACCTTCTGCATGCTCCTCAGGAAGTGCCTTTAAAGTAACAAGCCCAGCATGGACCAGGTGAACCCCAAAAGTGGATGCGGTCACTTCCCTGGTGCCCACATCACCGTCGTGCCTTGGCGTGAGTGAGCAGGGTGCTCTGGGATGGGCAGGATGCAGAGCAGCACGGCTGGGTGCTAAGGGTGATGCTGCAGTGATGCAGTACCTGTCCTGATCACCCATTAGTGCTGCAAACATGAAATAAGAAGCTTTGCCCCACCTTGTGCTGCAGCCAGTCAGTATTTTGAATGCTGGTCTGTGGGCGGGCTCATTTGGGAAAAGCCATGGTCCTGTATGTGTTGGAGCCCCATTCCCCACCACAGCCAAAAATCCCAGCTGGAAAAAGGGAAAAACCATCTGCTAAGAGGCAGCAGCACCATTCCTGCCTTGTTATGGTGAAGTGAGCAGCTCAAAACAGTTTTGAGGATGTGCTTTTAGTAAACACATTCCTTGGGAACTGCTTACCGAAGCTTTACAGCCAAATTTCCCCCCACATTTTTAATGCTAGATACACTTGGACTCTAAATGTACCCCCAGTTTAAAGTTTTGAAGTGACAAAGAGGTGCTATGAATATGTCCTGGGGCAATTAGTGTGTTTCAGGGACAGTTGTGAGCGCATGGAGAAAAGGTGCAGCATCAGTCAGTTATTAAATGACCCTTTAGACTCTGGCAGTAAGTAACAATTAACAAAAAAATACTCTCAGGCCAGTGTTCCCTCTGGGAAAGGTGGAAACTTGGGGTTGAGAGCCAAAAGTGCCAGTTCATGTGTCCTAAGGGAGCTTTTCCAGATGAAAAATACAGCAATGCTGCCTGTGAGGGTGGCACAGTGCAGCTCTTGTCTCAGTGCAACGTGCCTTTCCACGAGTTTATTTTTTCTGGGATTACTTTGCTACTTACTTCTTGAAGCTTGCTTTATTTATACCTAGAGATATATAATATATACCTAGAGAGTAAATACCTTTGGTCAGGTTCTTTGCTGGCGTCAGTGAGTCAGTGATGACGCATCAACGGTCAACAGGGATGGAAAATGGCCCATTTAGGTAAATATATACATATATTCCCCAAAGGATAAGCTGGAAATCATAGTGGTATATTCAAGGGGAGCCAAGGGAAAAAAATGAACATGAATAAAAAGGCAGCCACAAAGCTGAGAGGTTTAAAGTTAAAGCCATGTTTACATAAACAGCGAGGCTTAAAGAGTTCCCTTACTGTAACTCAGCCAGCGCTGCCAAATCCTGCTGGCATGGGAAGAGATCCTCCAGCAAGCGCCAGCCACTGAGGGGGTCTTGGTCGGGCTGAAGGGTCTCAGTGCAGCTGTCATCTCCTCAGGGCAGGGCTGGTGAGTTGGTCATTCAGGGGGACTGCTGAGAGGTGCCTGAAAATGCCTCCTCTTCCTCCTCCTCTGCATGCGAGGACTCCTAAAAACCTGCAGGAAAAGGGGAGGTAAGGCTTCCAGGATGAAGTTTGATTAAATCTTGGCCTCTCCCTGCCAGTGGGAATGCTGCCTGGATTTCTGTCAGGGTGGGAATTCACTCCCCATGTCTTGAGCTCCTACCTCAAAGTCTCTTTGTTTCACTCACTCCAGTCGCTCTCGGGCAAAACTCAGCCTTTGCACGAGATATCACCAGTGATATAATGCAGGCATCACTGCTGTTTTGCTAACACCAGAGAACACTTGGTATCAGAAATACCTTACCAGATAAGAAAGGTGGAGACGTGCAACAGCCCATGCATGTCATGTCCCGAGAGGAAGAAGATAACCTTGATCTCTGCTGCAAGCCTCTAGGAAGAGATCTCATATGAGGACTCCCATCTCGGCTCTGTCTGGGCCCCAAATCTCATTTACTCAGGCAAAACTCCCACAGTTTGCAGTGAGGAGTTTTGCCAGAGTAAATACAGTGGATCTGGGCCTCTGCCCCATTTTGTTTAGCTGTAGGCAGATTGATTGCTCCATGGGGAAATGCATGCTCGAGCCACGCATCCTGCTCTCCTCCGCATTGCCCAATTCACAGCTTCAAGTCCTCTGAACTCTGTCAGGGTTTGGGATGGTTTGGAGGACTCCCACCTCTTTCCCTTTCCATCCTGTAACTGCACAAGAGCAACTCAAGAGGACATGGCTGGTTTTTGGCCTTTGCTTCTGCTTGTGCTGCTGCTTTTGGTTAGTTTGCCTCTGCCCAGAGAGCTGAGATGCTGATCCACAGCTTTGCAGAGGGTTTGGAGGGCTCCTGCAGATGCAATGCAGTCTGGAAAGTGCTGCCCAACTCTCCTTCCTCCTGCTTGCTTTTATCCCGGTTGGAAATCCTCATGGTTTAGGGCATAAAGCAAATTCTGACCCATTTAAGACAGGACCAACTCCCCCCTGGGGTGCTGGACCAGGGTTTGCTCTGTATTGCCAATAATTTGGGGTGTAAACTGGAATGATTTGGAAATGTGCACTATGAAGCACTATGAACTGCTGATTTTTCTGCAAACAAAGGGCTAAATGTGGCGTGCTGTGAGTTTAGATGGGTAGATAGTGCTTGGCAGTTTAAACAGCCTTTCTGTGTTCCCTTGAGTTATTTCTGCTGTCACAGAGTGTTCCTCCTTTTAATTAGGATTTTTTTAAATATAGTTACCGTAGAGTATTTTACAGTGTGTGGAAAAAAAACTGTAACAGAATAATATAATTATGTTAAGAGACTATGATTTGCCATTAAATATTATACAGACATTGCTCTGGGTTGTCTTTCCTTTAAGTACCGTTGTCTTTCCTTTAATTACCAAACTGTTAGAGCTGTCCCATTATCTTGTGCTTATTTTCTGTGTCCTGTACATCTGGCATAAAATAACAGAGATTTTCTTTTCCAAGGGTGTCTAAGGGAATTGTGCCAAATACACATTTTTGTTGCTCGACTGCAAAAGGAGTGGAAGGATCCTAAAATCCAATAACAATATTGTCAGTCCTGGGCAATTCAAAACAATGAATTGTCTCAGTTCTCTCTCCTACCTCAGTTGTCAGCTTAGAAATAACAAAGATGAAGAGATTGAACACTTTTTCCTTACTCTTTTCAGCCTTTAGAGTACAAATTTCCAAGGTTTTCTCTGTGATGAGGAGGTTCTAGAGCTTCCCACGCATGCTGGCACTCACACCAGCACATTTTTTAAAGGAAAGCTGAGTTTCTTAATACCAAATATTGGCTGGAGCCAGGAGAAAAGCATTATTAGGGAGAGTCTTAGTCCGTGCAAGATGGCAATGCTTCAGCTTCTGTGGAAGCCAAGTGCGTGTCTGCTACTGACTTTAATAGGAGAGGAATCAGGACTGTTTGTTACAAACATTTCTTAAAAGGGAAACTTACAGCGTCTTGAAAAAGCGGATATGAAAAGCCTTAAGTTGTGCTTTTCTTGCCAAGAACCCTACAGATGAAGTCACTGCATTTATTTAAATCTGGTTTCATTATGTAGCTTTTCTGCTTTTTTTCCCACATCCCAGCTGGTTCTCAGATGGGGCCAGGCTGCAAACCCTGCAGGAAAGAGCTCAAAGTCATAGAAAACAATGTAATTTAGGATGAAAAAAAAATATATATAATTGAGGGCAATATATGTTTTTAATATATATTTGTATATTATTGATATACGGCTGTCAGTTATATATGGCTGCCAGTTATTGGTATGAAAACCCTTCACAAGAGATTATTAGCTTTTCAGACCTTCTGTTTTTTATTAAATTATGCAATGATTAATTTTTTAAGAGTTCTGCCTGCTTGCACAGGCAGGAGATTAGACCCTTACTGCAGCTCTCCAATGCCACAGATTTTCCTGCTCCCAGATTCCCAGACAGACAGACACGGTCCTGACTTGTTTGCAAAGTGATGAGTTATCCCTTCCAGTTTAACAGTCTCCGATAATAAAGGGGTAATTTTAGGATGTGATTGACTCCATCATGGAAAGCAACCAATATTGGGCTAAAAAATCCATTTGCAAGTGTGTGAAACATGAAATGTAAAATACAAAATCATTGGAAATGGCACAAACATCTTCACTGCTTAGGGGCCAAACCTTGTTTTATGCACAGCACCATCACATACCTGAGGTGATTTTTTTATTCTGCTGTACTAAACAGCTGAACTGTACCAAATTTTGTCCTATTTTGTCTGCATTTCACTTAATTCTGGGCTTTTCCTCAGGAGATCCTGCCAAATGGTGTTAAAAATCACTTGTGGTTGCATGGGATGTGCACGCAGCCCCTTCTTGTGTGCAGAACCTGGCTGGCCTCCTAGAGAAAATGTTTTACCCGCTAGTGAGCCAGCCAGGAAATGTCTTTCAGATAAAAAAATGAGGTGCAAACTGCAGCAAAATACAGCATTTTAAAAGCAAACCACTGATCTGAACACCATCCGGGTGCCCTGCGAACTCCCATCCCTGAAGCACCACTACACCAGGGTGCTCTTGGGAGGGGAAAAGCCTGAAAACCTACTGCTGAGACCAGGCTGGCTCTAAGGAACTGAAATCATTTTGTTATATATGGTCAGCGGGACAGGTAATCAGATGATTAATGGGTTTCTAAACATGTTCGAGAGCTCTCCCAAAAAGGAGAGTGGCTCTTCAGACTACCCCTACTCTTACGTGTTAGAAAACTGAGTAAGCTTAATAAAACCTAAGCTGTGAGCTCATTAAATTAATATTGATTATAAATCGTGTCAGGAGCGGGAGTTGGAAGCTGAGGGTCTCCTCAGGGGTGGTCAAGGCTGGGGACAGCAACTCCCAACAGTAGGTGGACCTGCTGCCCTTGCCTTTAGGGGGTGGTGAACGGGGGTTGGGGACCCGATTTGGGGCAGAGCGGGGTTGAACTACCCCTCAGAACTGGCAGTCCCCGGGCAGACACCCGGGAGGGGTGTCATGGCGCCCAGCCCCGGGGACTACAACTCCCTGCATACACCGCGCGTCCCGTCCCGTCATGCCCCGCTCCTGCAGTTCTGCCAAAGCCTCTCTCCCGCGCAGGCGCAGAGTGGGCTGAGCGCTGCGAGGCGGCGGTGGCGATGGCGCTGAACAGGAACCACTCGGAGGGCGGCGGTGTCATCGTTAACAACAGCGAGAAGTGAGGTGCCATCCCCTTCCCCCTTCCTCCGGCCTCAGTCGCCAGGGGTTACCGGGGAGCTGAGTCCCCTCGGGGGAGAGGTTGTGTGGGGAGGGGAGTGGGG
>VZTU01008527.1:465927-491290 GCA_013400835.1 Zapornia atra | reverse complement strand
GGGGGGCGGCGCGGAGGGGGGGTGGCTTAACCCTTATAGTGGCTGGGCTCGTCCTGCCCTCTTCTGCCTGTGGAGCAGAGGCTGATCGTATGCCCTGCCAGGCCTCAGCCGCGGCCCTCCCCTCCTCACACGGCTCCTTTCTGCAGCCTGCCCCGCCTCTCCCCCCTCTCCCCGCCTGCTGCTGGCTCTCACCGCGGTCCGCAGCCTCCCCTCGGCCCCCTCAGTGAGGGCTGGCAGAGCTCAGCCACCAGCCAGGTGGTTCTGGCCTGGAGCCAGGCCTCACCTTCTTTCGCTGCTGGAGAGCTGGGATGCCGCACCTGCAGCGTGCCTCTGTTCCAGACCCGCCAGCTCGGGAAGCGCTAGGCTGCTTTATCCCGTTTCTTTTGCTGGGTTCCCTGTGCACAACCCCCCTCTGTGGTTCGGGAAGCAGCAACAGTGTTGGAAAAAGGTGCTGGGTTATAACCATGGAAACGGAAAGCCTCAACAGAGCTGTCTCTGTCTGCATGGCAATGGGCTGTCCTCACCCTCTGTGCCTGCCAGCATGCTTTGGTTCTGACGTGGCGGTCACCTGCTTCTGGGACAAAGGAGCAGTTCATTCTTCAGGGCTTCTTTCCATGAGCCCAGTTAAACGTTGGTATAGGAATGCTGCTCCTGACTTCCATTTGGGATGTGACCCTTCATAGAAGAAGTTAGTAATGTCAACTCGAGGGCTTAAATTTGTGTTCACTGAAACAAACAACTGCATCAGCTTAATGTGTTACTGGTCCCAGTTGTCAGCCTGCCTTGGATCAGGGGTTACCCCTCATGCTGCAGCCCATGCTGCTTGTTGGTGCTTGATTCAGCTGATACACTGTAGCCTGAACAGAGCTGCTTGCTCCTGTGCCCTTCTGGACAGGTACCTGTCAGCAAAGGTGAATGAGGATGGTAATGTGTAAGCTGCCAAAGGTAAAGGTGGTGGAGGTTTCTCCAGCTTTAGGGATTAAGAGTCCCCAACGTGGATGCTGTTATGTTAATACCAGTTCCGTGTCCGTGCAAGGGTATTGTACTGGCTTTAATCAGGTCAGTTTCTAATTGAGAGTTGAGGAGTCAGTGCAGATGACGTGGGTTAATGGAGTCTAGTGGCAAGAAAGGGGAGTTTCTCTTGATCACATTTTTGTGAGAGATGCTTGAGCTGTGTTGCATTGAGGCAGCCTGAGCAGTTCCTGCTTCAGCAGTCCTTCCTCTGTTGTGTTACATGTGGTGAACCAAATTAGGCAACTGCTTTGGTGGAAATGCAATATGATATTAAAAAAGTAATAATAATTTTTAAATAATATATATTTATCTTGAGAGTTTGATTGACAAGATTCACTGCCTGGCTGTGCAGACAGCTGTGGCTGTGCCAGCACACTGAGGGGAGAACACAAGGCTGAGAGCAAGCAGCCAGTAGTACTGAAGTTGCTACTGCCAACAGGAAAAAAAAAAACAAAAACCCCATGAAAAAACAAAACAATAAACCAAACAGAAACATCATCTCCCCCTCACCTCCCAAAAAAGCCCCCACAAAACAAAAAAAAGTACACCAGACTGGTTTTGTCTGCAAAGCACTGGCAGGAGGTTACAGGCAGTTGTGGCAGGTCAGTAAACTTGCCTGCATGTTGCACTTCTCCTTGAACTGTAACACTGTGACACCATGTCTCTTCTCTCATCTTGTTTGCAGTGTTTTGATGACCTATGACCATGTAGAAATTACCTTCAGTGACATGGAACCTATGCCAGATGCCTTCAAAGGGACCAAGAAAGGGAGTGTTTTCTTGACTCCCTACCGAGTAAGTAGTACAAGGCTTTATCTTGTGTAAGGAGATAAGGGCTCTTTGTGTTTCTGTATTTAAATGTCCTCAATGCATGAAAGTCAGGATAATCTACTACCCCTTGAAGTATGGCTCATCCTCTCCCTCCGGGGAGCATTATGAATTCATTGCATATCCTATTTATTTCTCAAAAGATACTAAATCTGATTAGCTCTTCTACAGGCAGATGTTTAGTCAGTCAGGCATCAATATTGGAAATTAGCAATGGTCTGGAAAGGCTGAATGCAGCAGCAGAGCTACTAAATCATAGCTGTTTGGAGCAGAGAGCTGTCTGGAAGCTGGGAGGAGTATTTTCTGAGCAAGGGTAGTCTTCCTGGAAGGCTTTATTGCCTCAGTGCTCTGGTTTACCCTCATGGCTGTTCTGTGTAGCTTTTGGCTTGCTGTGGATATGGGAGGGAGTTTCAGTCCATCGAAAAGTCCCTTCAAGTAATGATTTGTGGCTGTTTCCTGTTTGGTTTAAATACTTTTTGTGATGTTATTTTCTTTTCAGGTTATCTTTGTATCGAAGGGAAAGGATGCTATGCAGTCCTTTGTGATGCCCTTTTATTTGTTGAAAGATTGTGAGATTAAGCAGCCTGTCTTTGGAGCGAACTATATCAAGGGTACAGTGAAGGCAGAGGCAGGAGGTATGTATAGTACAGATGTGTGTTTTGTATCTGAGTTCAACTACACCCTTTCAGGCAAAGTTAGTATCCAGTGTAGCCAAAATGGGGTTTTACAGTACTGCTAAAACATGTTTGAAACTAGCAGCTAAAAATATTCCCCTTATCTGCTCCCTGTACAGTTACAATGAACAGATCTGTCCTGCAACTTATCTCATTCCTGCCCTCTGCAAAATATGAAGTTCACTCAGCCAAGTGATCTCACCAAGTAAACAGCAGAGCAGAGTCAGCAGCTGTGAGGATGTTTGCTTTTGGTCAGTTGGAGGGACCTCTTAATTCTGCATCAAGGTCTTCCTACACCAAAGATCCTTTCTGGATCTGTTTGGGTTTCCAAAGTGCTGTTCTCCATCCTCAGTTTCTTGTGCAGTTCAAGGAAGGGGATGCTAATGCTGCAGCACGTCTCAGTGGTACAAATGGCACTAGAAGAGAATGGAGACTGTCTTGAAATGAGCCAATCTTCCAGGGGCTGTTTCAATGTTCCATGAGAAGGCTGTGGTAGACATTTTCAAGAATAATCTTTTTAATCCCTGTTTTACCAAAGGTATATAGTTCAATAAACTCTTTAATTCCTAGCTCCATTCAGTGAATTAGTTGTGGCACTGAAATCAGTGCAGTGCTTAGGAAACTAAGTCTGTAATCCTGAAATCAGCATTGTAGCTTCTGTGTGGGAGCAAAGCAGCACTACCCAACGTGAGAGGAAGCTTGAGCAGTAACAGCAACCTCTGTGTGAAAGGCTTTAGCTAAATCTTTGTGAATTTTCCCCAGAGGCTGTCTCCTTTAACAAGGATGTTGCTTTAACAGCCAGGGGAATCTGGTTAAGCTCAAAAGGCTCTTTAATCTACATGTCCCTGTTTCAGCACTGACACAGCTTCTGCTTTGATGTGTTGTTGGGAATCTGGGTTGTGCATGTTTTTCTGTTTTAGTCTGTAATATGAGATGTCACTAATTTATTTTTTTTATTATTATTATTATCCTGACTTGAATTATCTTCCATGGACTCTAATGGGTTTATGTGGACCATGTTTTTCATTAAGCTCTTTGCTACATTGGGTTCTCAAACTCCTGGACTAATTTATAGCTGACAGTTAGGTGTAGTTGCAAAGGATTTTTAACAAACTGGATTAACAAAATCCCTGTCTTCTGCACTAATCTTATACAAAGCTAGAGCAAATCCAGTGCTCCTGATAGCTTGGACTGTTGGCAGCTGGTGAGGTAACAGGCACACAACTCGAGTAAGCTTTTCAAAGTCTCCCTTAGTGATGTTTCTTGAGGTGTCCCTCCACCTGAAAATGTTGCCCAGTGTGAATATTTCTCACAATAGGGTGATTCTGCCACATTATCTGGTGGATGAGAAACTTTACATGAGCCAGCAGTGGCTCTGGCAGCTCGCAAGGCCACTGGGATCCTGGGCTCCATCAGCAGAGGGGTGGCAGCAGGGACAGGGAGGGGATTGTCCCTCTCTGCTCTGCCCTGGGGAGGCCCCATCTGGAGTCCTGTGTCCAGAGCTGGGGCCCCCAATACAAGAAAGATGTGGGACTGTTGGAGAGGGGTCAGAGGAGCCACGAGGATGAGCAGAGGGCTGGAGCAGCTGCCCTACAAAGAGAGGCTGAGGGAGCTGGGCTGGTTCAGCCTGGAGAAGAGAAGGCTGTGGGGGGACCTCATTGCAGCCTGCCAGTCCCTGAAGGGAGCTGATAAGCAGGAGGGGATTCAACTTTTTAAAAGGGCAGATAATGGCAGGACAAGGGGGATGGATTAAAACTAAAGGAAGGAAGGGTTAGATTAGATATTAGGGGGAAGATTTTTACAGAAAGAGTGGTGAGGTGCTGGAACAGGCTGCCCAGAGAAGTAGTGGATGCCCCATCCCTGGGGGTGTTCAAGGCCAGGTTGGATGGGGCCCTGGGCAACCTTGTGTAGCTCCAGGCCTGGAGGCTGGTGGCCCTGCCTGTGGCAGGGGGGTTGGAGCTCTGATCCTTGGGGTCCCTTCCAACCCAGACCAGTCTATGATTCTATGATACACACTATTTTTTTCCCCTTGGGAATTTGAGATAAGCACTTTAAAGAACTATATAAAGGGCATCTGCAGATAAAGTGTGGAAGCTAAATAGCATCCAAATGGCTTCTCCTTCTGAATTGTGTCTTTCCTCACTGCAGGTGGCTGGGAGGGATCTGCCACATTCAAGATGACCTTTATGGCTGGGGGTGCCATCGAGTTTGGGCAGCGCATGCTGCAAGTGGCATCGCAAGGTATGGGAGTCTGGGGGTGCCTGCCAGATAGTTCTGGGGTTTCAGGAGGCCTTGTCTTCATCTCGTGGTGTGGGCAGTTTTAGGTTGCAATATGTTGGATTCAAATCCCTGCAAGTTTCAGGCTGTATCTGGAAAAATAATTTAAAAATAGATCTTTTTTTTAGAATTTTAAAAAATTTTCTTTGCATCCACTGGACAGCAGGTTTATTAGGGTGGAGGTTGGTTGTGTTTCAGATAAGGGTTCTTTAAGTTTGTTGGAGGTTTTTGTCTGCATCTGATGCAGGCTTGATGCTTTTGATTTCAACTTTATCTTTACTTTTCCAGTCTCCAGAGGTGAAATACCCAGTGGTGCTTATGGCTATTCCTATATGCCCAACGGCTCCTGTGCTTTTGCACCTGCTGCAGCTAATGGGGCCTATCCATACCCACCACCTCCTCCTGGTGAGTCTGGGAATTGAGGATGGGGATTATTCTAGTTAGCAAAAGGGAAAGAAACACAAAGTCAAAAGGGAAAGAAACACAAATTTTACAGAGTCTTTTAGATTGGATCTGGTACCTTGTGCAACTTCTGTTTCTGAGCTTAATTCTGCTTGCCTTTGGCCTGTTTTGGCTGTATGCTGTGACCCACCCCAAGGTTTTCAATCTTCTGCTGTGCCTTTCCCTTTCCTGACAGAGTTTTATCCTGGCCCTCCTGGGGTGGATGGAGACATGGGTTACATGCAGCTTCCACCCCCACCGTACCCAGGGCCCATGGAACCCCGCGTCAGTGGTCCAGACCTGCCTGCCACTCCTGCAGGTAAGCAGCCTGGTCAGGTGCATTAGCTGACAGTGGTTTTGTTACCCATGGAACAGACATTGTTTCTTGTCTGCTTTTGAGGAACTTGAAGCCAATTTAGAAGCTCCACTTAGAAGTTAAAATTGTTTAGGTGAGGGATTAGGGAGTTCTCCTAATCTCCAGCCTTACATATCCAGCTCAGTCTGGAGGCCAGCCTGTTTCTCTCCAGAGTGGATAGTGAATATTTTGCAGCTGGCTTTATTCTTGGGGCAGAAAAAATAATTTGTCATTCACTTCTTGTGGTGGTCTTGCTCAGTTAGATGAGGAAAAAGAAATTGTCTGTAGAATATGTTTCTAGTCCATTTTAGTTAGCAAATGTGGCTTTGCTGATAATTGTTCCCCCTTCCCCTGTTTGACTTTAACCTGGTTGCTTTTGTGGAAGTGAGGAATAAGTGATGGAAGGGAGCTGGGGAAATGTCACCCTCTTTTTCACTCATTTGGGATTTATTAAAATTATTTTGAATGTGGCCTTAAAAAGTCTGCATGTGGAGGGGAAAAAAGCTTTTGTCCTTGGACACAACCACAGATCTCTCCCAGATAAGGATATTTGGGTGAGAATGTAACTTCTTTCTTTGGTTTGAATAAACAACCAGTCATCTTTGAACTATCTTTTTGAAAGTAACACCGACCCAGATGTTTGTAGCAGATGTTTGTATTCTGCAGAAATAGAAGATTATTTTCATAAATGACCATTTTTTAAAGTATGAACTGCTATAAACTTGTGCTGGATTTTTGGTTTTCCTTGTCTTTTCACTCCCAGGAAGGAGAGTTTGTTGACTGCCTTTTTCCAGGGTTATTGTCTGAATTCAGGCAGAACAGCTGTTGCCATTTATTTGTTGGCTGAGGGGCCAGTCCCAGGTGACACTTCCAAACTAAATCTTGGTCTGTTTCGCTCCACACTTGACAACCCTGTGGCAAGAGACAATCCTCAGTTGTCCTGTTTGTGGCAGCTATTTTGCAACTCTTGATGGCCAGGAATAGGTGGAGTTTTTGCTTGATTGTAGAAAGTTCTCTGAGTGTCACCAAATCTGTCACTTCTGTTTCTGTGACAGCTGAAGCAAAGGCTGCTGAAGCTGCTGCCAGTGCTTACTACAGCCCAGCCAACCCACACAACGTCTATATGCCCACGGTAAGTTCCTGTGTTGTTCTGATACCACAGTGTGAGCCCAGGTGTGTATTCAGCAGTTGTTTTTCCTCAGTGAGACAGTAAAAAAATATACCACACCTGGAATATTGTGTCCAGTTCTGGGCCCCTCAGTGCAGGGCCACCAAGATGATGGAGTGGAATGCCTTCCTTATGAGGAGAGGCTGAGGGAGCTGCACCTCTTTAGCTTGGAGAAGGGGAGATTGAAGGGTGACCTCATTAATGTCTATAAATATGTAAAGGGTGAGAGTCAAGGAGGCTGGAGCCAGGCTCTGTGATGGCAGTGCAAAGGGCCACAGGTGCAAGCTGGAGCAGAGGAAGTTCCATGGGAATATAAGGTGGAACTTTTTCACTGAGAGGGTGAGGGAGCCCTGGGACAGGCTGCCCAGGGGTGTGTGGAGTCTCCTTCTCTGGAGACATTCAAACCTACCTGAATGTGTTCCTGTGTGATTTAGTGTGGGTGATCCTGCTTTGGCAGGGGGGTTGGACTAGATGATCTTTTGAGGTCCCTTACAACTCCTAATGTTCTGTGATTCTGTGAAAGCTTGTCTGAATTGATGTTTGGGTTTGGATTTTCTTAGCCATGAACTGATGTTCTCTTACTGCTTCATTTCAGGACCAGCCACCCCCTCCTCCATACTTCCCACCAGAGGACAAGAAAAACCAATAAGCTAACACTGAACTTCTCCACAACTCATTGCTTTCTTACTTCCCATTTTGGCAGAATCCTGGGGTCTGGGTGGCACTGAGTAGAGCCTCCCCCTGAGGCACATAGCTTTCATGGAATCTAGTGGTAGATATGTGCAGAGCAAGGGGAGAGATTTCAGCAGCCTGGCTTACCTCATGGAGCTCTGAGGGTTTGCTGTCCTAGCACAGTGTTCCCTTCTCCCTGTGCACTGCATCACTAGAACTGGAGGTTCTCTTCATTGTTTTCCCTACATCTCTTTCCTTTGTTACTTTAATTACACCTCTTTAGAGTAAGCATCTGCTCCAAAGTGATAATAAATGTGCTTGTAACAGGGAAACAAGGCTCTCAAGGGTTGGGAGTGTCTTGAATTTTTCTGCATGTGCAGCCAAGAGCATCTCTGGGCTCAGGGATGTCTCTGGGTATTCCTCTCATCCCAGAGCATCTCATCCAGCTTTTCCCTGTGCTACTGAGAAAGGGCTTCAAAGTGAACCTGTGGAATCTCAGAGGAAACAGGTATCTTAGATTTTTCAGATACCTGTTAAACTTCCTTGGGTTTTTTTAGTGAAGTTATTCCTGACAATTGTAGCAGATAATCTGGTAGCCCATCAAATGTTCCTGCTGTGCACTGTGTATGATGGCAAGCTGCCCTTAAAACATACCCCTCTCTACAGGGTTGGTGAGTAGTGTCTACCTAGTTACAGGTTGTATGGGAACACTAACTTTATCTCTCTTTTTTTCCAGTTAGGTATGTGGGCTTGAGATCACTGAGTCCTGAATATTCTCTTTCTAGTCTAGAATGCACTCTGTTATGGTTTCATTTGTTGTAACACAAATTACACTTCTGGCCAGTGAAGCATCTTCCTGCTGTGATTTAACTGGTGAATTAATAGCTGATGGGGAGAAAGGTCTTGCTTTACTCCTGCCCTGGACCAAGCACTTGAGAGAATATGCAAAATGTTGGAATAAGCTGCTAGGTGTAACTGCACTGCTCATTTGAATGTTGTTTAATGCTGTTAATCCTGGATCAGCTGTGAATTTATTTCCCAGTGACTTGAACTGGGCTCCTCTGACTGAGGGTTCAAGTGTTTTCCTTCTGTAGCCTTGATCTGTTGACCTGGTTAATCGCAGAACCTTGTGGGACTGCTGAGTAACCTGGTTTTGAAACTTTGCATTGTACAAAGCTTTGCACAAATCAGACTCCACTGACAGTGTCTGTGAGAGAGAAGAGCCTTCCCAGCAAGTGTGAGGAAAGACTGTGTGCTAGGAAACCACTGAGACTTGCTGCATGCAGCCTGCTCGGAGACAAAAACGTCCATCTCCTGTTTCTTTTCTGTTTGAGTCTAGCTGATTAATCAAACTGCTGCTCTCTGTGCACTGACTTTTCTAGAATTGCTACTGCAGTGATGGAAAGATATGGTTATTTAAAAAAATATATATTTATTTTGAAAATGTTTGATTAATATATTAATGTGAAATGACTTTTGAATGCAGATTTGTTTTGCCAAGACTGTGAAGTAAAAAGAAACCAGCTCAACACTTCCAGTGTTTGTGCATTTGTGGCCACACTTGATGGGGACTAATTAATGGGGAGAGGGAGAATTAAACAGCACAACCAGCTGGGATTTGTTCTTGGCTATTCATTGGTGACATCAGTTGCTTGATTTCTCTCATGAAATGAAAACAAGATGTTAAAATCTTTTAACAAACACCCATTTTGCAGTTCCTGTTGTAAACTGGTGAGGTGACTGCTTAACATGTTACCCAGATGCCTTACCCAGATGGTTTTTCCAGACCTGTTCTCCCTGTAAGAGGTGTAACCTAGTGCTAGAAGTAGTCAGGGGACTAGTGCATGGTTGTCAGTGACCTGGGCAAGGGGACATTGTGTACCCCTGGCAAGTTTGCTGCTGACACCAAACTGAGAGGAGCAGCTGACACACCAGGAAGCTGCGCTGCTGTTCAGTGAGACCTGGGTGGTGGGGAACCCAGTGGAGTTCAACAAGGGCAAGCATAGTGTCCTGCACCCAGGAAAGAATAACCCCAAGCACGTGGTACATCAGGGGTTGACCTGCTGGGAACCAGTGCTGTGGAGAAGGACCTGGGAGTCCTGGTTGACAACAGGCTCTCCGTGGCCAGCAGTGTGTCCTCGTGGTCAAGAGGCCAATGGGACCTGGGGGCATTGAGGAGAGTAGCCAGCAGGTTGTGGAGAGGTTCTCCTCCCACTCTGCTCTGTCCTGGTGAGGCCACAGCTGGAGCTGGGTGTCCAGTGCTGTGGTGTCCAGTTCAAGACAGACAGGGAGCTACTGGAGAGAGTCCAGCAGTGTGTATGAGGATGATGAGGGGCTGGAGCATCTCTCCTATGAGGAAAAGCTAAAAGAGCTGGGGCTGTTTAGCTTGGAGAAGAGAACAAAAGGGGATCTGACCAATACTTAATATTTAAAGGCTGGGTGTCAAGAGGGTGGAGCCAGACTCTTCTCAGTGGTGCCCAGTGACAGGGCAACGGGCACAAACTGAACCATGGGAAGTTGTGTGGATAAGAGGTAAAAATTCTCCACTCTGTGGGTGCCTGAGCCCTGGGCTGCCCAGAGAGGTTGTGGAGTCTCCTCCAGAGAGATCCCAAACTCACCCGGACACAATCCTGTGCAGCCTGCTCCAGGAGATCCTGCTTTGGCAGAGGGGTTAGACTGAATGATCTCCAGAGGTCCCTTCCAACCCCTGCCAGTCTGTGAAGGAGTGTGTTGAACTAAAGAGGTTGATCCTGGTGTTGATGTGTTTGGAGGATGTTGGGAAGTGAAGCATGTTTTGGGAATGCTGAAGCTGTTGGGACCAGAAGGCCAGACAAGTCACACAGTCAGTGAGGCTCACACAGGTCTGGGCTTGAGTGGAGCAACACGATTCATGAGGGTGCAGATTTATGCCAGATAGAAGCTGGTGAGAGTCCCTGAGAAGGCAGGTTTGGCTTAGATACTCAGCACTTGCTGCCACATCCCTTGTGGGAACCAGGAGCTGTGCTTAGAAGGGGCATAGAGAGCCTGGAAGGGTCAGCCAGTCCTGCTGCTCATCGAGAAGATTTAAAATATTAAAGGAGGGATGTGCAATTGAAAGTCTGCTTCTGTTCTGGAAGTGGGGTGGGAGTAGGAAATGTTGTGCATTAATACATCTCCAGATCTGGTTCCTGCTTGAATGATTCATCAGCTGTGCAGCAGACAGACTGTCATGTGAAGCCTACATCAGTACTGCTGAATTCAATATTTGGATGGTATTATTCTACCAAAGAAAAAGAGGGGGCATAGGGAAGGGGTCATGTTGGATCCAGTTAATCTTTTGGCATAGGCAGATTTTCTACTACCCCATAGAGTCCTGTCTCCTTGGTGTGACTTAGGCTCTTCACTTGTGGAGACACTTGCTTCACCTTGTGCTGCTTCCCCACTCCGAATCCGGGCGGGGCCCCTCCTTTGTGGGACTGTGGTGTGAGCAGGTATTTCTAAAGGGCTTTGAGATCTTATGTAAAAATCCTCACCTGTTACTGCAGGAGCTGCAGGTACTACTTACAGATTCCCTGCTACAGGCCCTGAATCTTGCTGGAGGCTGAAGAAAGGTCTTCACCCTGGAGGGATGGGATAGGACGGTGTGTGTGTGTCTGTGTGTGACTCTGTGTGTGTGTGTGTGTGTCTGTGTGTGTCTCTGTGTGTGTCTCTGTGTGTGTCTGTGTGTGTCTCTGTGTGTGTCTGTGTGTGTCTGTGTGTGCTTGCCCAGGATTGCTTCCAGCTGAAGTAAGAGGTGGAGCCCTCCTCCTTCATCCCATTTGGAAGCACTCCTGCTTCATGTGACCCATTACCAAAAAAAAAAAGAGAAGAAAATAAATAATTACTTTGCATTAATTCCTTTCTAGCTGGAGGGGATGTGCTGATGTCATTGGGACCCTGGCTCAGCCAGCCTGGCCAGCGCCCGCCTACCTCATGAGCAGTTGATGGTCAAATTGCATCTCTGCTGCATGATGGACAGTGTGATTGATGAGCTACAGCCCAGAGCACTGGCTCCCTTTGCAAGCACTGCTGGAGGTGGCAGGAGGCGTAGGGTGAAGTTTGGACCCAGCTGTTCCAAGAGCAGCCAGAGCACAGCCAGCCCTCACCAGCGAGCCTCTCGAGTTGGCCCACGCCTCACAGGCACCTCCAGCCCTAAACAGCTGCCAGGTTGGTATTAAGAGGTGGGTTTTGCTAAGCCAAACGTAAAGCTGAGGTTTCAGTTAAAGGTTTAAAGCTGAACAAGCCCCAGTGACAATTGTGGGAGGGTTTTTTTTTTGGTGGGTTGGCAGGGCACGCAGGGCAGAGATCTTCATTTTAGGCAGGGATTTTCTTTCCAGCTGTATTGGGTATTACTCACCCATCATGAGTGAGTCAGCTCAAAGAGCTGCCATCATGAGACTGAACTGGAAACCGGTATTTCAGCACCCTCCTTGCTCAAGGGCCCTCACTGTGTCACCGAGAGAGGCCACAACAGGCTGTGAACAGACCCACATCACTTCGAGCAGGAGCAGGGGCTCCCACCTGCCAGCTGGGGCTGCTGGATCTCCCACCTCAGGGTGCAAACAGACCAGAACCCACCTCTGCTGCGGCCTCCCAGCCACCCGCCTGCCAGTTCCTGCACGTTTCCTACAGTTTCCAGATACCGGAGCAAAAGGTATCAGCTTGGAGTCCATTTGTGAGCTTGGTTTAGCAAATCCTGCCTTTTTAGACCTTTCCTTTCCTTTGCTCAAGTTCAGTCTCTCTTCCTGGATGTACTTTGCTCTGTAAGGGCTGGGCTCTAGTGGGGTCACAGGTGCTCTCCCTGCAGCACAGATCGGCTGCAGGAATGTTCAGTGTTTTGGTGTGTCTGTCAGGGGTGGTGGGGGTTATTCAGCCCACCAGCCTCCTCCTGTCATCCAAGTACATGGCTCTGTGGGGTTTGGTGGGCTCCTCAGAGTGGGTTGACACAGATGTAGGGAGAGGTGGTGGAGGAAAAGCCAGTCAGGGCCCATTCCAGTGCTGAAGTTGGTCAATAATTTGGTGTGTGTGTGCTAGGACAGGCATGAAGGTGCTTAATGAGCACCACGGGGCATGCCTGGTACTGGCTCACAGCCCCGAGTTCTTTCACCTTCCAGGCAGCCCTGGTCCTTCTTCAGCTCAAGCACATGCTGTAGCTCCTGCTCTGTGCCCCAAACCGGCAGATGAAATGATGGTGACATTTCTGTCCCCCCGTTCCTGTCCCTGCAGTGAGAGGTGATGATGAGCCTGGTGGCTGATGCCGAATTCATCTCTCTGGGAGTGGGCAGTGGATGAAATGCTGCCTGCACATAGCAGCGATGGAGAAACCGTTTTAAAGCTGTCACAGGGAGCCCCAATCCAAGGTCATTACATGAAGTTTGTGACCTCCCAAAGGAGAAGGCAGGCTGCTGCCCAGGGGAGCTGTGCTCTCCCCCTGCCTTGTGCTGCTGGGCAAGCAGCCAGACACAGCGTTGGAGCTGGGATGGTGGCTGGAAGTCCCCTTTGCACTTCTCAGAAGGTCATGGTTTGCCTTGCTGTCCTTCTAAGCTGTCCCAAGCAGGGAGGGATGTGGGGTGCTGTGCCTGTCCCATTGCTTTCCGCTAGGTGCACTCGAGGCGCTCAGGAGACCCTGTGGGAGGGAAGACATGGGGTTAGGGCAGAAATAGCCAAAAGGCTCTGTAGTAGACAAGGAAGGGAACTGACTCAAATCCCTCCCACGTATGAAATTGCTGGTCCCAGAGCACACAGCACCCGGAGGTCCTGGGGGGGTGTCCCTGCTGCACAGCCCAGAGGAGGGGAAGCAGGAGCATCCGTCCCTGTTGTCATTTTGGAACCACCTTCCTCTCATCCACCTTGTACTTTTACTGGATGCCTTGCCAAACTCTGGCAGGCACAGCCCAGTTTTGCAGAGTCATTGGACCCCGTGCTTAAAAGGAGAAGTGAGGGAGGGACATGGACATGTTGAAATCAATTTTTTGACTATTTGCCCATTTCCAGCCGAGAGATTGAGATAGGAGTGAGGGCAGGCTGCAGCTCCTGGATTACCAAACCCAGAGGTAGGGAGATAAACTGCTGTTAATGCTTGTGGAGGGTCCTTGCACACCAGGTTTTCCTTTAAAGTGAAGATGATGCCCTTTAAAGAGGGTGATATATATTAAGATATATATTATTCTTTGGAGATCTGTCTTTTCAGCAGCACTTCTAACCCCATGCATGAATGAACTATGGACTTTATTTGTACCAGGGGCACCCTGTAACCCCCCAGGAAAGCAGCCCTAAGGGAAAAGGGGTTTCCTTCAGGATGGGTTGGTTCTGAGAGCAGTGGAAGGGTTTGTTCTGTGTTGTGCATATATACAGTACATGCCCCTGGCTAATTATTTTGTGTAGCAGACTGATGCTGTGGGGAGGGAGGGCTGTTTTGGGGATGCTGTCCCCCTCCCTTTGGAAAACAAAGTCCTTTTACAGCTCCTGACTTGGGGTCTCCAGGATGTTTTGCTGTTTTGCCTCCAGGTTTGGAGTTTACTGGCATTGTTTCTGCTAACCAGAAATCTCTGCTAATTCTGGAGCTGGTTTTAGGGTTTTTCTTCTTATTTCCTGGTTGAGATGTAATTCAAGGTACAAATAGGATGAGATATGTGAGCTCAGTGACTTTTGCCAGCAGTATTTTGCGGAGCAAGTGGCTCCTTGCAAAACCCAGGGGAAAAAAGGGATATTTGCTGCTCTTGAAACATCATCACCAAATAACTCTGCCTTGGCACACACCAAGGCTCAAAACCGTGCAACCCCTGCACAGCAACCTTCTGTAAGGACCATGCTGATCTCTGATGGGGGATGCACGCTGCCTACCTTGCCAGGCTGTGCTGAGTGTTTCCAGCCAGCGTTGCAAATCAGCCCTGGGTAATGCAGTGACCAGTTGGGGACTGCTGGGGAAAGTGCTTTTTTAACAGTTACTTCCACCCTGAAGCTGAACTTTTCCTCTCCAAAACCTACAAATCCTCAGCACAGCCTCCAGGCTGGAGAATGATGGCCTGATGCTTGGCAATATTTATGATTGGAGTGGATTTTATTGCTTCAGCATTACAAGGGGGTGCATTTGAGGTTTAACTTGACACTTAGCCAGTTGTTCTGTGTGCTAGTTGAGGCAAGAGAAGTTTCTTGGACCCTTGTTGATTTTTGTTGGCAAAAATCAGCAAAAGGTGTGAGCAGCTTAGGGATGGGGTGTCTGCACCCTGCCTTTATCTCTGTGGTTGCTCTTTGCTAGACCAGATTTTCCTTCTGCAATCAAAGCTAAAAGCAAAGACGACAGCAGCAATCATTTTCAAATGCCATGGTGCACTTTACATCTCTACTTCCCACTGGCAGCATTTTGTGGAGCACGGTGCTGATGTCCCAGATCAATAAACACCATTTGTGTGTGTCAAGGGAGAGGGATGCAGAATAGAAATCAGCTCCACTGCCGTGTGCCCCTCCATCAGCAAGGGAGGTGAGATGCTTTTAAACTGTTTGCCCAAGGTTAAGGGCTGCTTAAAGTCGAGGTTGAGGTGGGCAGGGCCAGGCAAGCACCTCTGAGCATCTCTCAAAAGGGACTGGGACCCTCTCCAGGCATGGGGTGAGGAGGTGGCTCCACTGCCAAACTGGGGAGCGCAGAGGAAGTGATGCTGAAGCCCAGTTCCGCTGTGCCAGTGCAGGGCTGCCTGGAGGCGATTACAAAAGAGCCCTCTGACAGGAGAGAGAGCAGAAGTGGAATGAGCAGCTTTTGTCAGACCTCGGGGGATGGGGCTGAACAATTGCTGTGAGAGCAGGGATAGATTTCAGCTTTTCTGGGTCTTGCTGTACCTCTGGATTTTTATCCCCCTTCGACTCACTGTGTGCCATACAGCCCCTCACAGCCCCGGCCCTGCGCTGCCTGACCTGGCTAAAAAAAATCTGACCCCCTCAACTATCCATCACCGCCACCAGCAGCCCTTTATCCACCTCCTGGTCCCCCAACTTCAGAGAGCACCTTTTGCCAATATGGGGTTTCAAGGCAAAGGGAATTTGCATCTATCCTAAAGCTGCAAATCCAGCACAAGCTGCTTTAATTATGGGACCAGATGATTATAAGGTGAAAGGGATGGGCTGCAAAGAGGCTGCTGCCAGACTCCTCCAGCAGCTCTGGTCCAAGCCAGTGCACTGCAGGGTACCCCCATGCAGGTACCCCCATGCAGGCACCTCCAGATCATTGGAGTCATGTCTTTGCAATGCTGCCTGTGGTCATTAAGGGAACGGACTTTCCAGTGCAGTTTCCACAGCCGGCATGGCACCACTGAACCTGAGGTGGATCCTCTGGCCCCCACACTGCATCTGAAGCATCTTGCTCACAGCTTCCAGGAGTGGCTGGGGGCCGGAAAGCCAAAAACTCCCCTCTCTTGATGGAGAGTGCAGCAATAGCTGTGATCATGGCCCTGCTTTGCAGAGGGGTGCTCAGCAGCACCAGCAGTGATGTGCAAGCTTTGCACACAGGCTGATGTCCTTCTTAGGGCAGTGGGTCTCTCCACTGAACAGCTCAACAGCCCCTCTGAGCACGAGGCTGCTCTTAGCTGTGGGTGTACTTTGGCCATCCAGCAGCAAGCCAGCTCTTCCCTTGGCCACCCCCTGCAGCAAGTCCTGGCACCCACCCATGCCTTTACCCCTTTGCCATCAGCACAGGCACTTTGATAGGGATCTCTGGGGTGCGGGAGCTGCTGCCAGCCTGCGATAGGCAACTGCCTTGTGAGGTGCCATCAGATAAAGTGTTTATGAGCAGGAAAGCTGACAGACAAGCACAAGTTTTAAATGCCACTTCCTGCTGCTTTTTTTTCTTTTCTCAGTAAGCAGCTCTTCCTGCACAGCCCAGCTGGGAAAAGAGCTGTGGTCCCTTTCCTGGTGCTGTCCAAGGCACGTGCACCAACTGCATCAGTTCTCAGCCCAACCTTGTCCAACACACCAGGGTGCCCCAGGGATTTCCCACCCTGCAGATTTTGGGCAGGGTTTCCAAGCTCCTCCATTCCCTGGGGCTGAAGGCGCCTTCTGTTTTTTGTGGGGCATGATGGATCCCAGATACACATCAGAGACCAGATCCTCTACGTTACACCCACCCTTCCTCTCCACGGCCCCCCCCAGTTTCCCTGCTAGGCTTTGCCTTTTTGGGGCTGTTTCTGTCTGCTTGCTCCTAATTCCTTGCTCATAAATAATAGCAGGGACTGGATGTGATGCTCTTCTTTCGTCCCCATGCCATCTGTGCCACACAGTTGCAACTGCTGAGGGGCTGCCTGTCCAGGATGGGGCGGTGGGAAGCAGGGCCGGGCCTCCTCGTCCCCCTGCTGCTCTCGAAGGAGGCCTATTTCCTGTGTTAAGATGGCCGTGGTGAGATAGGGTCTGTGGTTTCCTCTGAGTATGTGAGCAAGGGCAGCTGCTCCCCAGCTCTGTGCTGAGCCTTCCCCCGAGATGGATGCTGCCAGCGAGGCCCCTGTGGGGACCCTCCCCGAGGAGGAGAACCCTGAGGTAGGTGTCTGTGGCCCTGGCAGGCTGGGGAGCGTGTTGGGGGCTGGGGAGTGTATTTGGGGTGCGATGTCCCCAGAGAGGGGCTGGAGCAACTGTGCCTGGGCAATCCCAGGGTGCTGAGCTGGGTGCTTTTCTCAGAGAAACATGGCTGAGTCCCTGTTCCAGCTGGGAAGCACTGCAAGGGCGAGCAAGGAGTGGGGGTGGGGATGTGGGGTGGCCATACCCATACAAATGTCCACCCGAGGGCTGTGTGCAGGGTCAACATGGCTGCAGCTCTGCTCCAGCACCAAGGGTCCCTTTGTAGCTGGGTCAGAGCTTCCCAGTGCCTCCCCTCCCAGCCCCTCTGAGCTCCCTGCTGCCAGCACAGCACCCTAGCTTTGCTCTTGCCTAACCCAACCGACTTCCTCTGCACTGGCTGGACAGATGGTATCCGTGTGGCTGTCCCCATGGAGATGGAACCTATAGCTCTGCCCGGTGCTGCTGGGGCACAGTCAACCCCCCATGGTGGACTCCTGGGATGGTCTGTCCTGGTGGTGATCCCCCTCCAAGGACTTCTCCTCCCTCCTCAGTGTCACCTCCTTCACTGGTGATGCTGGCAGCTGTATCTGGACCTGGATTTAAGCCCCACAAATGGATTTGGGCTGGGGATTAGCAGGAGCAAATGCATCCTGGTGGCTCAGCTCAGCTTTAGCTCAGCCAGTCCCATACGCGTACAGGCAAGCACAAAGCAGCTCCTGTAGCACCCATCCTCTGTGGCAGAAGAGAGCAACAGAGAGCAACTCCCCTGCCCCCCCTAAATGGCGATTCCTCTTCCTGCTTACTCGTGCAGCCCTGCTGCAGGACGAGGGCCTTTGCTGATAATCATAGAAATAAAGGCTTTTTTCCTCTTCCCTTCATGTGTGCAACCCTCTATGAGGCTGTCCGTGGGGGGCAGAAGGATTTGGGATGGGGCTATGCGTGCTGTGCCCTGGTGCAGGCAGGATGATGCTGGGAACTGGGGCAGGCAGGGACTCTCCTGGGTGCAATGTCCCCCTCCCACAGGGGCTGCTGAGCCACTGCAGCCCCCAGCACTGACCAGCATTTAAAAGAAGGGACAAAAAAGTGGGAGAGAAGCAACTTGAGGGTTAAACTTGCTGGGGGTGGAAGAGTTGAATTTAGTGCAGATGGCCAGGAGATTATGCCAGCCTCTGATTTGCCATCAGCAAATGTTAATGTTCCAGCTCAGAGTTGGTTTTTCTATTAGGAGGATCCCAAGGTCATTTCAGGGCCTGGGATGACCCACAGGTAGGGCTGGTCTGCCTGTCCCCCTCATCCTTCCCCTCCTGCCCTGGTTAAGTGAGAGCTGCTGGGCCTGTGCTTGGCATGAAACACTTGCCATGGAAAGGGCCAAACTTCTTTCAAAAATTTATATTATTTTTTTTTGTATCACCCCACTGTGCTCCCAAAAGGTTCCAGCCCTGGGAGCCGTAACGGAGGGCACCCATCGCCCTCCCTCTGCCTGCATCACCCAGCTCGTGGCAGTGGCAATGTCACCGTCACCCAGCCAGGCTCTGTGGCAATTACACAGCTGTCATGGTGGCTGAATCCAGACCATGGCTGTGGGAGCAGATGCAGGACAGGCTCAGCTTCTGTGGTGGGGAGAGAACCGGGGGTGGGGATGGGCTGGGAGCTGGGTTTGCCAGGGAAAAGGGGATTTTGGGCAGAGGTGCTTTGGTTTCCTGGCTGGAGCCGTGCAGAGCCAGGATGAGTGGGAGGTGTCATTCAGGGCATGAGCTGTGTGGTCAGCGGGACCCTTGGGGCTGTGTGCCAGTGGAGCTGGGCTGTGCCTCATCATGTGGGACTGGTTACATTCAATTGCCCCATGGAAAGCAACTGTTGTGGCTGGTGATCTTTCAAGCGGGGAATGGACTTCAGCTCAACACCAAGCACCACACTGTCACAGCTGCACTCGCTTTGCTTTCCAGCAAGGGGACACCAGCTTTGATGTCTCCTTGTCCATGACTCTGTGACTGCCTTGGCCAGCCCGCAGCTCCTCGCTGCACTTGGGCCACCTTCCCTGTCCCTTGGCCCCTTTGCTCCAGCCTAGTCCTGCTGGGGGTGGCCAGGCCAGTGAGCCGCTCTGTGGGGTGAGTGATGAGGTGGCTGGATTTTAGAGACTCCTACGGGTCACCCCAAATTGCTGTTGCCATCCCTGCTGCCCCCTCCTCAATTAATGGGACTCAGCAGCGAAGCCCCGCTGCCGTGCTGCTGGTGGGTGATAGGGGAAGTGCCTGTGGGGCATCAGCACTGTGTCATGGCATCCTTTGGGGCCATCCTACCCCAATGGGATATCTAGATCTGCCTGAGTGTGGTTTCCTCCTAAAACCACTCCCTGCCATGAGACCTGATGGGAAACCTCTCCACTTCTCTCTTTCTCTAGATGGATCTGTCCCACCGGTTCTCCAAGCAAGAGGTACAAGTGTGGCCCTGGCATGATCTCCCTTGGTGGTACCAGGGGGAGCTGGCAGTGCTGCTGTAGCTCAGCTCCTGAAGATGCTCCCCAGGCACAGCCGGTGGTGGTTGGGCAGGGCTGGATGCTGGGAGGGGAGTGGCAGGGACAGGCAGGGAGTTTGGGGGGCTGGGGAGGAGGGACACCCTGCTAATGCCAGGGAGTACATGGAGCAAGTCCCTGCTGGCCTCGCCAGATGTGAGGTGTTGGTTGTCTCCCTGTAGCTGGCCCTGCTGTATGAGGAGGTCCTCTACACCATCTGGCACCGCCTGGGCAAGCCCGAGCACCACCATGTTGCAGACTCCCAGGAGCTCTACACCTACGTGCAAAAGGTGGGTCCCCACCTCCTCAGAAGGGTCCCCAAATCCTGTCCCCTGACATGTCCACCCAGCTAAAGGAGAAGGGGAGCACTTGGAGCAAGCACGTTCAAAGACATAGCAGCAGGTTCCAGCTGGGGCGGGATGGCGTGTGGCTGGGAAACATTAGTCTTCAGGAGGAATGTTTATTTTAGGCTTGGGATGGTGGGAAGAAGGCTCTGCCTTGAGAGCTTTCAGCTGGTCCCCAGCCCTTCTGCTGGACTCTTTGCTCCTCTCCTCTCCCCTTGAGCTGCAGCTGGCTCCCAGGGAGCGGAGAGAAGCCCCTGGCTGCACTCCAGCCCCTGCTAATGGGGCAGCATCCCTTGGTATCAACAACAGGCTTTCGGCATGGATGCAGAGGAGCACAGAGTCATCATGCAGCAGGTCAAGAAACTGGAGGTATGGAGCAAGATGGTGTCTCCCCAGTATGTTGCAGCTTGGGGGGGGGGTCCCCCACATCTGGGTGGTGCTGGGGGGGGTGGCGGGGCACTGGTAAAGTGCCTCCTGACCTCCTGTGTTTGGGCTCTGGGGTACAGCGTGCCCTGGGCTATGCTGGGGCTGTTGCTCAGGAGCTGTTAGCTAGCCTGAGTGGCAGCTCATGGTGCAATCCTTCGTGAGCCACATCCTTCCTCATGGGGCTGGTGAACCCCACGTTAAACTTTTTATTTTCTTTTTCCTTTTTGCTTCTAGAGCCCAATTTTTTGCCTGAAAGCAACTGTGAAGGAAGCCAAGGGGATTCTGGGTAAAGACGTCAGTGGTAAGTGGAGACGGGTGGGTGTCCCACCGGAGGAGGGGACAGCTGCTGCTCCCAACAGAGACTGGCACACTTTCACCCTCACAGGGTTCAGTGACCCCTACTGCCTGCTGGGCATCGCAGCCAAGAGCCAGGAGCTGGCCCACCCTGATCACAAGAAGCGGATGAAGGCCGTGGTCAAAGACCTGGTCCCTGAAGACCAGATCCATCGCACACAAGTCATAAGCCAGACCCTCAGCCCGGTGTGGGACGAGACGTTTATCCTGTAATACATCACCCCTTGCCTTTGCTCACTGGGGGGGCTGGATGGGGTGCCCAAGGCTCTTCGGGGTGGATGGTGGGGTTCGCCACTCACCCCAACCAGGAACTGGGGCTCTACTGGTCTGATGCCCACTGGGCCTTGCCAAGCTTCTGGTCTGATCCATGCAGCAGGTGCAGGGAGGTGAAAAACAGAAGTGTGGCAAAAATCCCTCCCTGGGGGCTGTCCCACCACTTCCCCAGGGTGTGCAGGGTGGTTTGGGGTCTTCCCCAGGGAGGACCCTGCTTGCTGCTGGTCCCTTGGATGCGGCTCAAGTAACAGCATCCTACTGGTGCCTTGCAGGGAGTTTGAAGACATGGAGACCGCCAGCTTCCACCTGGATATGTGGTAAGGGACAGCACCCTTGGACAGCAGCCCCGAACCCTGGGGTCTTGTCTCCTGGGGAGGTCCTGGGGTGGTCTTTCAACCTGCACCCTGTAAAAAGTCCCAGAAACCAGCTGGGGATCGCTTTTCCCACCACGTTTTGCTGGAGCAGCACAAGGTGCAGGATGCAACCAGCACAAGCAGTGGGAGCCCAGGCTGGCTTTGCCCAGGCAGGGCTGATCCTGAGCTCTGACTTTACTTACGGAAAGACACCACGTTTACAGATAATGGCTGGACAGCTGGTTTCAAGGGTGGCCCCAGTCCCAACACATCCCCCCCCACCCAGCCCCTTCCCTTGCCTGCTGTCATTGCAACTCCCTGACCTGTTTTGCAATCACCTGAGTTTCCTCCTTTTCCCCGGGGTGGTTTGGCTGCCGCCCTCGCAGGGACTCGGACATGGTGGAGTCGGTGCGACACAAGCTGGGGGAGCTGACAGACCTCCACAGTCTCAAACGGTTGGTGCTGGCATGGCCCTAAGGCTGCCAAGGAAAGAGGGTTTGGAAAGTGCTTATTTCCCTGTTGGATTTTAAGAATTGCTTTTGGAAGGAAGGAGGGCAGCAGCTCTGCATGGCCCTTCTTCGCCCCAGCAGTGAGTGGGTCATGGCTGCAGGAAGCCTTTTCAGCCCCTGGCTTGTTTGTGCCTTGCAGAATCTTTAAAGATGCTCGTAAAGACAAAGGGCAGGATGATTTCCTGGGGAACGTGGTCCTTCGCCTGAAGGTGAGTGCTGGGGACATCCGCTCCTTCAAGTGACTCTCCAGGCACCAGTAAAACTTCATGGGATCCGGGCAGGATCCCTGTGGCAGCACTGAGCTCACACAGGATCCCAGCTCAGAGCTGCAAACTGATGTCAGCTTCCTCAGCTCGGTGGGAAGTGCCCCAGCTGCTCCAACACACACACACTCTGTGATTAGACATCTTTTATTTGGAACCCAGTGCTAGAGTTATCCAGCACAGCACCTTCCTGTCCCATTGATGCTGTGGGACCTGGTTCCTGTGTGGGAGGGATCCTTTCCCCAGGAAGGCTGCCCAGGGCATCATCCATGTCTCTCTCTGTGCAGGACCTGCACTGCTGGGATGACCAGTGGTACCAGCTGGAGCCACGGACAGAGACGTACCCTAACCGGGGACAGTGTCACCTGCAGTTCTTGCTGACTCATAAGAAGGTAGGAGGGGATGGGAAGGGGTCCCTTTCCATTGCCTTGGCAGGATGGGGCAGCTGCCTGTCCCTTAGGACCTATCCTGGGGTCACAGATGCCTGTCCCAGGATCAGAGGTGCCAGCACTAGGGCTTGCATGCGCTCAGCTCCCCCTCACCTCGACCTCCACGCCAGAATGGGGGTGCTCCTGGTGCACCTGTAGCCTTTGGCTCAGCTTCAGGTGGGGCACTCTGGCTCCATGCTCTCTGGGCTCCTGTGTCCCCACTCTCACTGCGTCCCTGCACGTCCAGGGTAGTTTTGGTTATTGCCTCTATGCCTTGTCTCCCCAGAGGGCCACCACCAGCAGCCGGACACAGCCAAGCTACACTGTCCACCGCCACCTCCTGCAGCAGCTGGTGTCCCATGAGATCCTTCAGCACCAGGTACTGTGGGGGAGAAGGAGTCCTTTGGCAGCAGGGCTGGGGTGAGGGCTTCCTTTGGGCCCATCACGCCTGACATGTTGCTGCAGTGTGACAGGGTGACAGTGATGTCTGCCTGTGCTTGGCATCTGCATGGGGCGCTTGCTCCTCCGATGGCCCTGGAACACACCCCACCCAGGTGCCTGTCCCCTTCCTCATGCAGCCCAGCTTGCTCCAGGCCACATCACCTTTCTTTTGCATCCCCACAGGCTGGCAGCATTGCCTGGGATGGGGAGCTGAGCAGGCATGCCAGCACCGTGCTGTACCTGCATGCCACACAGAAGGATCTCTCTGACTTCCACCAGGTCATGGCGTGAGTACCCTATGCCTGGGGATGCCCTGAGCCCATGGCAGGGGGGTTGGAACTGGATGATCTCTGAGGTTCCTTCCAGCCCAAACCAGTCTGTGATTCTGTGACTGGGGGGAAGTGTCAGTGTGTTGGAGGGTAGGAAGGCCCTCCAGAGGGACCTGGACAGGTTCAGTCGATAGGGCAGAAGCCAATGGGATGAAGTTCAACATGGTGAAGTGCTGGGTCCTGCACTTTGGTCATGACAACCCTGGGCAACACTACAGGCTTGGGGCAGGGTGCCTGGAAACCTGCACAGGGGAGAAGGACCTGGGGATGTTGCTTGACACATGCCTGAACGTGAGCCAGCAGTGTGCCCAGGTGGCCAAGAAGGCCAAGGGCATCCTGGCTTGTGTCAGGAACAGTGTGGCCAGCAGGACCAGGGAGGTGATCATCCCCCTGTGCTCAGCTCTGGTGAGGCCACACCTTGAGTACTGTGTTCAGTTTTGGGCCCCTCCAAGAAAGACATCGAGGCCCTGGAGCGTGTCCAGAGAAGGGTGATGAAGCTGGTGAAGGGTCTGGAGCACAAATCTGATGGGGAGTGGCTGTGGGAACTGGGGTTGTTTAGGCTGGAGAAGAGGAGGCTCAGGGGAGACCTTATTGCTCTCTGCAACTACCTGGAAGGAGGTTGTGGTGAGCTGGAGGTCAGTGTCTTCTTGCAGATGATTAGCAATAGGATGAGAGGGAATGGCTGCCAGTTGTGCCAGGGGAGGTTCAGGTTAGAAATGAGGAGAAATTTCTTCTCAGAAAAAGCAGTTGGGCATTGGAAGGAGCTGCCCAGGGAGGTGGTGGAGTCACCATCCCTCAGGGTGCTCAAGGAAAGGTTGGATGAGGTACTTAGGGACATGGGTTAGTGAGCAATATAGGCGGTAGGGGGATGGTTGGTCTGGATTATCTTGGAGGTCTTTTCCAACCTTAATGATTCTGTGATGCAGCACCAGGGGGTGGAGGGCCCCCAAAGCCTTCCCTGGGCTTGTCTGACTACAGCTGTTCTCTCCTGTGAGCTCAGTGCAGCTGGTGTTGTCCCCTGCCCTAAGCAGCACCAGGAGGCCTGGGTCCTGCAATCCCAGCTGTAGGTGGCCCCTTGGATGCCCCCAGTCCCAGGGGCTCAGCCCAGCCTCTCCCTCCTCCCCAGGCAGTGGCTGGCTTACAGCAAGCTCTACCAGAGCCTTGAGTTCAACAGCAACTGCCTGCTCCACCAGATCACCAGCATCGAGTACCAGTGGGTGCAGGAGCGCCTGAAGCCAGAGCAGGTAAGGGGCCTCCAGCTCCAGTGGTGGGCAGTGATCAGGGAAAGGTGCCCTGTACACCCCACCCTGAGTCTCTCCTCCCAGCTCCTGGAGCTCTCTCCCTCCCTGTGTTCCAGGAAGGGCAGCAGCTTGTGGGATCTAGGGGTGCTGGGTTGGCTGGAGGTCATTTCTGGGGAGAGCCAACCATGGGGGCCAGGACAACCCATGGGTCAGGGAGTCGCTTTGCCTTGGGAGTTTGTTCTCCCTCTCTGTGGAGAAGCCCTTACCCTTTGCACCAACATCCCTCTCCTTCATTGCTGCCATCAATTCAATCACTACCCCCTCCACACCCTGTTCCTACTGTTCCCAGCCCGTCCTCCCAGGGCATCCCAGCTCCATGCTGAGACTCTGCATTTTCCAGCTGCAGCAATGAGGTTTAAGCACAAAGTTCTGTCCCTCCAGAGGCTGGTGACAGGCGGTGTCCCCCAGGGCTCTGTCTGGGGACCGGTGCTCTTTAACATCTCTATCAATGACATCCATGATGGAATTGAGGGCACCCTCAGCAAGTTTGGGGATGACACCAAGCTGAGTGGTGTGGTTGACACCCTAGAAGGACAGGAAGCCATCCAGAGGGATCTTGGCAGGCTGGAAACATGGGCCCGGGTGAACCTAATGAGGTTCAACACTGCCAGGGGTCAGGGGCTGCACTTGGACTGGAGGAATCCCAGACACAGATACAGACTGGGAGAAGAGCTGCTGGAGAGCAGCCCTGCTGAGAAGGGCTTGGGGATTGTGGGGGATGAGAGACTTAACATGAGCCAGCAGTGGCTCTGGCAGCTCGCAAGGCCAATGGGATCCTGGGCTCCATCAGCAGAGGGGTGGCAGCAGGGACAGGGAGGGGATTGTCCCTCTCTGCTCTGCCCTGGGG